>PGFW01040718.1:11092-28622 GCA_003123925.1 Haematobia irritans | reverse complement strand
AATTCTGTCCAAATCATTTCAGCTAGTTGCAGAGAAACTGTGAAACCTTTCGGAAGATGTTCTCAACACGGTCTACAGTTGCGACTGTGATAGGTTAATTTGTAAATCGAGATAATATATATAGCAAACGTTTCACGAAAGTTAGTCTATTTACGAGAGGTAAGTTGATATGTTGTTATTGGTATAATGTTATATATAAAAGATATAAAATTTTATATATGTTAGAGTTCCCAAAAATGTTAGTGGATTTCAGATGATATTGGAAGATATAATTAGTACAGAGAATGATTACAGTGAATGTAACTTATCGTTGTTTGGTTCAAACAATAAAATATTCATTTGATTGTAAAAAGTATTCATCACATTTGAAAAGATAATAGCCTATATTGACTAAATATTTATTTCTAACATTTGTCTCAGTAAAAAATATAATTTACTTTTTATTACCTATCCATGATATGTCCATGTATAGGAGGTAGAAAAGTATCATCATAATCTAAATAATCATTCTTATTTTCCTGCAACAGGAAGATGATTTTACAATATAAATCAGTAAATATATAAACCACAGACACTTCTACAATGTTAGAGCATTTCATATGGAAAAAAATACACATTAGCTAAGAAAAGGGAAGCTAAAAGAAAAGAAAAAAAACTCATCACTGGTTATGACTACCAACTATCGTTGTTGTTTCTTACTTCTTTTGCTGCTCCTGCTACCTTCAACTGTTGTGCTATATTCCTATTTGAAGAAGTGCGATGAAAGAGGAATTGTCACGGAAATGCATTTTATGGCAGATTTATTTATTAAAGTTCCTTGTCTCTCTTCTTCCTATGGTTTCATTGATGACTTTGTTCGTTCTATCGTTCCTCGTAGTCGTTCAGTCCATCGATTTATCCTTAGTAGTATACTCATTTTGAGGTTGAAATGGTGGAAAAGCTTCCTAATATACGTATCACTATGACATCAAACTCCAATTGTATAAAAACTAATTTTAATCTGCTGCCTATTCAGATTCGAATACACGGTAGCATGCTCTCTCACAACAACTGAAATTGAATATTCACAAGCGACAAACGGTGAGCGGAGGGGAGAGAGAGAGAAGAATGGATGTTTGAATGAATGCAGCACTATTGAATGAAGTTTTTTAATACAAGTTGGAGTTGACTGTTATTCTAATTAGAGAAATATTATTCGTATAATAACGGAACTCTTTCTCTGACCGATTCAACTCAAAAACTGAAGTATTACTCTAATAGGACATGCTAATGATGATAAAATCGAACGAAGGAACGATAAGATACGCAACAAATTCACAATTGAAGACCCATAGAGACCAAGAAGAAGACAAAGGAACTTTAATTGAAATAAATCTGCCATAGTAAATGGCATTTCCGTGAAATCTCTCTCATCCGCACTCTTCAAATAAGGATATAGCACAAACAGTTGAGTAGCAGGAGCGCAGAAAGAAGTAAGAACAACGAACGATAGTTTGGTAGTCAGCTAACAGTGATGAGTTTTTTTTTTTTTTTGGCTACCTTTTCCTAAGCTAAGTGATTTTCTTACCTATGAAATGGCCCTAAACAGTTTAGAAGTTGTGGTTTAATTATATTCTACTCGATTTTAATGTAAAAAATCAAAAATGCCGTTCCTGTTGTCAGGAAACAATCATGAATTTTGAACTATGAAATATCATTTTCTCCGCCTATAACATGGTAATGGATCGGTAAATAAACTAAATTATAATCCGACCCAAATGTAGAAATAATATTTGTCAACTTATAGAATATTTCTTCTTTTCAAATGAATACCTTTTACCAATCAATATGAATATTTTTATTTTTTTTGAACCAAACAAGTAAGTAAGTACACTGTATCATTCTGTACAATTATATTTTCCATATCATCTGAAATCCACTAACATTTTTGGGAACTCTAACATATATAAAAATGTATATCTTTTATATATACAATACCCAATAAAACATATCAAACTCCTCTCTAAAATAGACAACTTTCGTGAAACGTTTGCTATATTATCGCATTACAATTAACCTATCACAGTCGCAACTGTAGACCGTGTTAGAACTCTTCCGAAAGGTTTCACAGTTTCTCTGCAACTAGCTGAAATGATTTGGACAGAATTCTCGTAAATGTTAATGGGTATACAAATTGGTAACAGGCAACTTAATTAAGAGGAAATGAATAGATTATATACTGATATTCTTTTTTTTTTTTTTTTTTAATTTTATTGTATAAAAAAATAATTGAAAAGCATTCATAGCATACATAGTAGTGCAATAGGACAAGGTCGAGACATATGGGACTCAGAGTTTATGCAAGAATGAGTTTTCAGCTGAATTTCAATTGCGGCATTTCAAACCGAATCTGATTGAGTGGTTTTTTAATTGGACAACTTTTGAGTTAACTTTTTTTATTATGTCAAGCGGATAATGAAAGCTTTCTGACATTAGAATTCATGTCGAGGAGTGTCCTATGGTATTTCGTTTTGCAATGTCGCCAACAAAAAAAAAAAAAAAAAAAAAAAAAACTTCTTAATGTATTTGTTTTTAGAGAATTAAAGATAGTTTATCTTCATTTAAAACTTTTTATCCGGCAAACTATAAACTAAAGGTAGATATTAGTTGACGTTGGAGAGAGCTATGGCTTTTGAAAGTTAATGTGAATGATATGTAGTAAAACTGTTATTTTATATTTTTTATTTATGTGTATTGAATTTAATTTTATTAAATGGAAAGTAAATAATCAAAATATTATACTATATAATTGGAGATTCAAAAAGGGTCGATAATAGATTTGATCTTTATGGAATTAAAAATACCATAAACAAGTGATATGTGTAAATTTATGCTTACCTTATTTATTTCTGTTGCAATAAAATATTATATTGTATGAGCCGTATAACTTGTGTAGCCTTACTAAACGGTTGCCCTCGACCCAATTTGTAGAAAATTTTACCAAAAACTACCAACCAAAAATTATTTTGTAAAATTTTAACAATCTATAGAAAATTTTTGCCAAAATTTTATTATTATTTTTTTTAATTTATTTTTTATTTCATAGAAAATTTTGAGAAAACTTTTAATTTTTTTTCCGATAGCACAATGTTTCCAACTTTTATTTTATAAAATATTTCATCACACTTTATTTCTATAGAAAATTTTGTCACGATTTTCTTTCAATAGATTTTTTTTTTTCAAAATTTATTTCTATAGAAAATTTTTGTCAAATACTTTATTCCTGTAAGAAAAATCTTGTTCCTAATTTTATCTATAGAAAGATTTTGTCAAAATTGTATTTCTATAGAAAATTTTGTCAAAATTGTATTTCTATAGAAAATTTTGTCAACAATTTAATTTCTTATAGAAAATTTTGGTCAAAAAATATTATTTCTTATAGAAAATTTTCTCAAACGTTTATTTCTATAGAAAATTTTGTAAATTTTAATTTCTAATAGAAAATTTTGTCAAAAATTTTATTTCTATAGAAATTTTTTCAAAAATTTTATTTCTATAGAAAATTTTGTTCAAAATTTATTTCTATAGAAAATTTTTGTCAAAAATTTTATTTCTAATAGAAAATTTTTGTCAAAATTTAATTTCTATAGAAAATTTTGTCAAAATTGTACTTCAATAGAAAATTTTGTCAAAATTTTATTTCTATAAAAGATTTGTCAAAATTTTTATTTCTATAGAAAATTTTCTTCAAATTTTGTAGTTCTATAGAAAATTTTCTCAAATAATTTTTTATAGAAAATTTTCCTCAAAATTTTTTTATAGAAAAATTTTCTCAAAAATTTTTTTATAAGAAATTTTTCGCTCAAAATTTTAAATTTGGTGATAGAAAGTTTTATTCAAAGTTTTATTTTTTGAGAAAATCTTCTCACATTTTTATTTTCTATAGAAAAATCTTTCTAAAAATGTTATTTCTATAGAAAATTTGGTCCAAAATTTTTATTGTATAAATTTTTTTTTTCAAAATTTTAGTTGGGCAAAATCTACCCAAACAAACAAGAATTTTTATCAATATAAAGCAAACAGTGACAATTCAAAATTAACATTCCTTCAAGAAACTTAATTTAAAGAAAATTTTGTCAAAAAATTTTAATTCTCTATGGGAATAATTTTTTCAAAATTTTATTTCTATAGAAAATTTTTTAAAATTTTATTTCTATTCGAATTTGTTTTGTCAAGCATTTTACTTCCATGAAAATTTTATTACGCAAAAATTTTACTGCAATAGAAAATTTGTCAAAATGTTATTTAATAGAAGTGTTTCAAAATTTTATTTGCAATAGAAAAATTTGGCAACATTTTATTTCTAGAGAAAATCCTTCTGACAATTTATTCTCTATAGAAAAAATTTTCTCTAAATATTTCAAATTTCTATTAAAAAATTGGTCTCACCTTTTTTATTTCCTATATGAAAATTTTATTCAAAATTTTATTTCTATAGAAAATTTGTTATCAACATTTATTCTATAGAAAATTTATGTCAAAATTTTATTTCTAAGAATATGCAAAATTTTTATTTCTTATAGAAACATTGTGTCAAAATTTTTATTTCTTATGGAAAATATTGTTAAAATTTTGTTTCCATAGAAACAATTTTAAGTCATAATTATATTTCTATAGAAATTTTATCAAAATTTTATTTACTATGTTTGGTCCAAAAATTTTATTTCTTATAGAAAATTTTTTCAAAAATTTTATTTCTATAGAAAATTTTTCAAAATTTTTCTTCTAATAGAAAATATTGCTCCAATAATTTTATTTTTACTGTAGAAAGATTTTGCAGTAACATTTTTTTCTATAGAAATTTTGTCAAAGTTTCTATTTCTATGAAAAATTCTAGCCATTTTATTTTTCTGTAGGAAAATTTTTGTCAAAATTGTCTATTTCTATCACAAGAAGATTCTTGTCAATCCATTATTTCTATCAGGAAAATTTTCCAAAATTGCCTATTTTCATATAGAAAAATTTTGTCAAAATTTTACTTTATTTAGACAATTTTTTCAAAAATTTATTTCTTTCGAAAATATTTTGTCAAAATTTTATTTTCTTATGGAAAATTTTATTAAAATTTTATTACCCTTCTATAACTTTGCTTTTAAAATCTTTTCTATAGTCAATTTTGTAAAATTTTATTTCTATAGAAAATTTTTTAAAAACCTGTATTTCTATAGAAAATCTTAGTCAAAATTTTATTTCCATAGAAAAATGTTGTTAAAATTGCATTCTATAGAAAAACTTTTGTCTAAAATTTAAGTTCTATAGAAAATTTTGTCAAAATTTTAATTTCAATACTAAATTTTGTCAAAATTTTTATAAAATTTTATTTCTATAGAAATACTTTCTCAAGATTTTTTTTTCTTATAGAAAATTTTTTATTCCTATAGAAAACTTTGTCAAGCGCTTTTTTTCTATAGAAAATTTTGTCAAAAATTTTATTTCCAATTACTAAATTTTGTCAACATTTTATTTCTAATAGAAAATTTTGTAAATTTTAATTTTTTATAGAAAATTTTTTTCAATAAGTTTATTTTTAAAGAAAATTTTGTCACATTTTTTTTATAGAATTTTGTTAAAATTTGTTATTTCTATAGAAAATTTGTATAGAATTTATTTCTTAGAAAATTTTCCTGAAATTTTATATTTTCTTAAGGGTGATACGGTCAAAACTTTGGTCCAAGGGAACGCGTGTAAATGCGGTGAAATCGTTTATTTAAAAAACAAATTAAATTTCTTTTTTCAAGGTTCAATTAGTATAAATTCAGGAAAAATATTCTGTTAGTGCTTTCGGCTTTTTGTCCACCTTCTTCGCCGCAGAAAGCCAGTTTGCCTTGAACTGCTGCTCGTCCTTAGCAGTTGTTATGGTCCTTCTTTAGGTTCCGCTTGACAATAGCCCAGTATTTCTCAATTGGGCGGTGCTCTGGCGGTGTTGGGAGGGTTCTTGTCCTTGGAACCAGCCTGGTTACGTTTGTTTGGGGCGTAGCTCACTCCATGGCCTTTTTACGCGTAATGACAAGATGCCAAATACGGCCAAAACAGTACGGACGCAATCCGTGTTCTTCAAGGAAAAGCAACAGACGTTTATTCAAGAGCACTCTTTCACGTAAAATTTCTTGGTTGACAGGTCCCGGAAGCTATGAAAATGCTTGCTTTTTCAAGCCAACAGGTACAGATGGCTTGCCAAACCAGATATTTCTTTGCGAACTTTGACAGTTTTATGTGGCTTGATAATATCTGCTACCGTTCCCCTTCCTTTTTCCGTATAAAACTCCTGTGCCCGGAAGCTGTAGTCGGCCTTTGACGTAGGTTTCGTCGTCCAATTACCACACAGTCAAACTTCGTCAGCATCGTCGTGGTATCAGCCTCCGGATCTGCGCTTTGGGCCGTCGTATTTTGTTTATCATCCGCGATCTTGGAGTCACTACTTCTTGTAAGTCGATTAGTCCGGCTCGTTTTTTGGCATCGGTGCACGTTGTAGACGAATACAACCACTTATTTGCGGATCTCGAGAGAGAGGTTGTGGTTCGCTATGAAACCTAACCGGCGAATCTCTTTTGTCGTCTCAGCGGCTTCCGGTTTCCGATTTCCCCCGATCCAGACCTTCCTGGCTGTCGACAAACGTTCGCCCAAAACACTTTAAATTTACATTTG
This sequence comes from Haematobia irritans, assembly GCA_003123925.1. NCBI lineage: Eukaryota > Metazoa > Arthropoda > Insecta > Diptera > Muscidae > Haematobia > Haematobia irritans. The sequence goes on along the minus strand of PGFW01040718.1, from coordinate 21,938 downwards.
TAACGGTTGATGTTGGCCATTCTTTTAGCGACTTTTCCAGTTTTGCGTGCGAGTAGCCCGGATTTTCGCGATGCGCCGAGCAAGAATTTTGACAAACGCTGGCTCTTCATTGCTTGGACGGATTCTGACACTGAAGAGTGAATTCCAAAAATCAAAATAGGAAGCAACATTCTACAATACATCAACCTTCAATGAGGGGTGTTCACGTTTTTTAAATGCAATATTTGATAAGAAACTACGTCCAAGTTTATATTGACCAAAATTTTGCCGTATCACTCTTTATAGAAAATTTGTTGTCAAAAATTTTAATTTCCTCGTAGAAATTTTGTCAAATGGTTATTTCTATCTAAATATTTGTCAAATCGGGAGATCGGTCGAATCGGATAAAACTTGCAGTTGCTGGAAGTTCAAGAGGTGTCATAGAGATTGTGGGAGAGATTTCTAATTTCCTGAAGAACGGCTTAAAAACTTCGGTCTCTCATAGAAGACAAAATCGGGAGATCGGTCTATATGGGAGTTGCGCCAAGCCATGGTTCGATATACACTATATTAGGTACATGTTAGTTGTGTATGTGGCGAGAAGATAAATTCGTATTTGAAATTTTTTCAAGCAAAAACTTAGCCGATACACAAACCCTTCAACTTAAATACGAATTTACTTTTTAAATTTGGAATTTTAATTATTACTATTTGGCTTGCTATGCTTACTTTTAGCACAGTGGGGCTCCGTAGTAAAAATTTTTTGAAAAAGTATTTTCCAATGTTGCGCTTTTCAGCAAATACTTTTCTGATGAAGAGTGTTTTGCTGATAGTGAAGCTGAAGCTCAAGCCCTTTTCCAATGAAACCTAGTCTCTATACCGCGCACGCGCTTACGTTTCGGTAGCAGGGGGCTCCGTTGTAAAAAATTTGTTGAAAAAGTATTTTTCCAATTTGCGCTTTTCACAAATACTGTTTCTAATGAAAGTTTTTAATGATTTTGAAAGCTGAGCTTCGATGCCCTTTCCAAGTGAAATCTAGTCGCTATACTCGCATGCGCTTAAGTTTTTTGGTAATTACATAATAAAATACTAAAAAATCCAAATTCGAATTTTGAAATCTAAATTCGAATTTGAAATCCTAAATTCCGAATTTTAAGAAATAATATTTGGTGCTGGTTTGTATCCTCGGAAAGTTTGTTGCTGCATAATTTTAAATTCTAATTTATCTTCACGCACATTAGTTGTGGTCCAAAAATACTTAGTATTATCAGTTTTCTGAACATCGGATAAAAATTTACGGCTTCTAGATGTGCTATGCTTCCATGTTTCAATATACTTCCTATGTAGAACCGATCTCCCCGTTTGACTTTCTTGTGGCCATGGAAATTTTTAAAGCATGGAGAATAGATTTTATATAAATTTATCCTCATTGAGCTGTGTCAAATGTTTCGATATTTCATTGTAATACTGCTGTAATGTATTTCGTTTTTTGTTATAAATGAAATTGGGGTTTATATACTTCCAATTTAATGGTTGGAGGCTATATACCATTCTCAGCTTCTGTTTATCCTTGATTTATTGCTATGGCTACTTATTTGTTTTTAATATTATGTGTATTAATAAATAAATTTCCTAGAAATTAGTCAATTAATTTAATATAAAAATTGGTTTGTGGTATTAGTCATTTATTTTTATTTATTGTAATTTTTTTTTTCTTGTTTTGTGGAAATAGCAGTATGGTACTGAATATCAGAGATTTCCATGTAAAAATTTTGTAGGCAAAACATGTATAACACTCTCTTCTCGGATAAGGGACAACAGGCTATGTGAGTGTTAACATGTGTGTGTATGTGATAAATTTTATAGCATGTCAAAATAAAATGACAAAATAAAAAAAACCCCATCAACACAAAAAGAAAAACAAAACACACCAAAAAAAAACTACTAGAGCAATATCAAACAAGAAACTAATGAAGAAGAAACAGCAAAATCAATTACCGTAATCTGCTTAACATCCGTAACTGTCATCAGTGTTGACAACATCATGTTGTAGTTTCGTTCGGCAGCAGGCCCGCGCACAGATTCAGGCCGCTTTTTATTGATGGAGCCGCACTAGCATCGGCGATGATAGTTGGCTCCCTGTGAAAAGTCCACATTCATCTTCAATCTTCTGCAGATGTTGGTGCGGATGAATGTTGTTGCTGTTGTCGACTTTCATGTCGCTACCCGTCCGTTGTGATGGTGGTTTGTCGTGGTATGCTATATGGTGTTGGAACCACTATAACTGATGGTCCTACTAAGCCACCGACGCTTGTTGGCCGTTTCCTGAATGGGGAGACCACAAATTTGAATGGCGAAGATTGAAACCGTTGATGTTTCGTTGCCTTATGTTGGGATTTTGGTTTGGTGGCATTTCTGTTTGCAATTGATGAGACAGCTTCAGGTGTATTAAAATTTGGGTGGTATGGGTGTTGGTATGGTGGTAGATTCTGACGCCATGTCTAAGAGATTACATCATTAAAATGTATTGCGGAGTTATGGATGTAAATACATGCACTGCAGGAAAATTTCGACTTCCTTTGCGCTTATCAATGAATGAACTACGCAACCATCACTATCACGCGCCATCAAGATGGCTGGCTGGTAGAGATGATGCTGTATCTACTCCTTTGCTTTTAGTGGTTGGCAATGATGGTGTGGTTGCCTCACCAGAGGCTTTACTATTGGTAGCCATTGGTGTTGCTGTGCTACTACTACTACTAACCTCGTGCTAGTGCTTGTTGGCCTTGCTGTGGTCGTTGTAGTTGTGGTTGTTGTTGTTGTTGTTGTTGTTGTGGTATCCGGTGGCAATTCAATGCGTTCAATTTCTGTACGCCATCCTTTACGATTATGCAAATATATTTGCTTTTGATTATAAAACCAATTAATGAATAATGGCTGGCTCCCAAAGCTTGGCTAATTATGCACAGCAGTTTCACTTGACTTCCGGCTTTCACATGACGTGTGGGTGCACCGATTAATTCGTTTTTGGGACTCTATTTTATTAGCATATTGTTGGTAGTCGTCGTTGTTTTGAACTGGTCACAACACATACATTAATGGAAATTTTTGGAAATCAGCATTTCATAACCACAATCCATCACCGTAAGGAGAAATATGAAAAGAGGTAAATTAAGAATATCATATTCTACTCGTTACAAGTGTCCTGCGGATGAACAAGCAGAATGTTTATCACTGTGGAGTATCGGAGAGAAAGTGCGAACGAGAGATTGCGAGAGAGAGCAAGAAATAACGAGAAATATATGGACAGCGGAATAAGAGAGACGAGACCAATGCAACATTCATTTGTAGGCTTTTTTTATAACATGTCTATAGCCATTCACTCAACGCATTCATTCTCATTCATAGTTGCGACATTCCAATGGCCATTAGGGCTTCTTTTATTTGTCCGTTTGTCTTTTGTAGCTTGCCGTCGGTCTGTCTAGTCTGCCTATTTGCTTGATGGTGTATTTGTCCGTACTGTTGCTCGGTTGACTAAAGTGGTGATTAAGTGGGCATCAGTTTCTATTACGAAGCCATGAGTGGACAATAGAAATATGGCAACACACAACAAAAAAAAATATCAAGCAATAACATTCAATATGGTGGCGTTTTTAGGCCGTCTGGCATGACGTTGGCCTTAAAGGAGGCGCATATAAGGCAGCTTGCACAAAAGAGATTTTTGCAGCAATGATATACTCCAAAGTTGAACGCCGAATTACAGGTGAGAGATATACATTTGGTACCGGTCACTTTCGCATGGTTATAGGCATAATACTGAGCATTCGGGCGCTTCAAATTAGAATCGGATAAATATTGTTCCTCCAAGATACTATGGAAATCAATCTAGGAATATCAGCTTATATGGGTGAGCTGTGGTATAATTATGGTCGATATGGGCTAGTTTTTACATTGGGTTCTTAGAGGGTTTTGTATTAACATCTACTCTCATGTTCAATCTTTCCATATGAATTTTATTTTTTCGCAAAGAGAGTGTCCGAAAAACTCAAATCTGGCGCTATATTATGAATTAAGTGGACCGATATCGACATAATTTGTTAATATGGTTTTCCTGAGGGCATATACTAACATCACGTACCAATTTCAATCTGTTCGATGGAATTTGCTCTTCCCAGAGAGGAAGACGTCCGCAATTGGCCTATCAGATACAATATATAATTTAAACATCGTCGAGCTCTTGATGTAATCTTACATTTTGAGATAAGGGTAATAACGTGTCTTAAGATCCGCTTAATTGGTTATGTTGAAAAATATGATACAGGTTTCGAGGCGATCCTCATTCGTTCTCCTCCTCTAGATTTTTAATACCCTGAGCTACACTGTGGGAACAGGTATTATAAGTGTAGTGCATATGTATTGCAACCTACCAGACATAGACGTAGAGAGCACAATGGTGGTTCCTTTGCATTAATGCTCAGGGTCGGTGCTCCTGACGTCATATAGCCAGTAGCCGTCTTGTCTGTGAACACATTTTTGTAATCAAGTCCAAGGTCGCAAGTTTTTTAGCGGAATCGCGAGTTCTAAATTTTAAGCACAAAAGTTTCTTTGCTTCGGGTTCAGAATAGAACCCTATTGATTTGAAAGAAAATGGTTTTCAGATTCAGCATATAGCCCCAGAAGCCAGAGTTTTACACCGCATTTACATGCAGGAGAAGAAAATTGATCACCCAGACCATGTGTCAGGAGCAAAAATGTATACTTTTTCTGATAGGTGAACACATGTCTCAACAAATTATGTATCTTGATTTCGGAAAGCATTTGATGTTTGACAAGACTAATAATATTTTTACACAAATATGTCTACATGGTCGCTGTGAAAAAAGTAACATGGATGCTCTTGAAACATGTTTGAGGGTGGATCAATATCTTCTCTGGGCGTAACTTGAATTTTTGTACAACGAGTCACAGTTTAGTAAGTGTTGTCCAGTGTGTTAAATTTTGATTGTATCTGGTATCTGATATAGAATAGATAGTCTCCCGAACATATATCTTTTCGTCCGATATGTGACCTATATGGCGCCAGAATTTTTTATTTTATGACAAGCAGTGCAATTAGTAGTATCGTTAATGGGCTAAATTTCGATGAAAATCGTTTAGATAAGCATTGCACCCATGAATATACTTTCCCCGATAGGAATTATATAGCTCCCAGATTTTTACACCTGATTGCTTTGAAATTTTTGTACGAGGAGTACAGATTAGATAGTATCGGTCAAGTGTGCTTTAATTTGTTTAGAAATCGGTTCAGATTTAGATAAAAGCTTCCCAACATGTTATCTTTCGTTCCGATTAAAGACTCATATGACGAACAGAGGTAAAATTTGTAATCCGAATTTATAGTGAAATTTTGCAGCGACAGCAAATTGCAGCTTGCCAAAATTTGCTTTCGCAAACTTCAGATGTTGAGATGATCGGTTCAACATATGAGCTCATATAATTGTCTGATTTCGGCAAAAAATGGCAAAATACCAAACGATTTGCTTCTTGTAAAATGCACTGCTAAAGTCCGAAAACTTATAAAAAAATGACTTCAATTATTCCTAATACTATCTAATGACCTAAAAATTGCTTCAGATTCTAAATGTTTCCCATATTTTTTTATATAACATGTGTTTCACACCCCAGGGACATTAGTCAACTTTAATTTTAAGTCCTAATATATTTACTCTGCTGGAATCTAGCAAATTTTGTCCAGATCCGAGTCTAATTTAAACTGTATTTATATGCAACAAAAGGCCTTTATATACATCACCGGCCCTGCAGGCGCCGCACCACATTTGACGGATTTTATCTTGGTATTGAAAATGTTATCTACGAAGTGGCGGCATGGGTATAATGATAGTCGGTCCGCGCCGCCGACTTTAAACTTTCCTTACCTTGTTTTTAGCTAATTTCCATTGTTTACCATCCCCCCGGTTGATTCACTACGGTTCTGCACTATATCTTCTCCAGTATGGGCGAAATCCAATATCGTTTCTGATTACTGGGGTGGCCAACCCGATGTCCCGACTAGAGGTCCCACTCTCTTTCAATATTTTTTTGCTTGGGTTACGACTATTTCTGCGTCTGTAAGGATTGAATCTGTGCGTCTGACAATAAGGAAAAAACGAGTTTCGGTGGTATTGCGCCCATAACCTTGCTTTCTAAAGTTATTTTGCAGTAAAATTTAATTTTTCATGTAGTTCTATCCCAAGGTTATTCTATTAGTGGTGAGTAGTGGCCGTTTTTCAAGGCTCACTTAACAATCTTCAGTCAATTGTGATAGGATCACAGTCGGTGAACTTCATCTTATCATTGAAGTTTCCATGTGTAGCCTATAAAGGCAAGGGACTTGCTTTTTACAGCCCGAGTCCGAGACGGCGTTTCATATGTATTGGGGTGAACGCCAACTTGTGAAGAAGCTTCGAAACGACTCAGAATTGTCACCAGCACTTATTGAGAGGCGGATAATTGACCGCTGAATTTTAATAGCGACCTCCAGGATGGGTATGATTAACTGATTCCTTGAACTCGAAATATTGATCTAAACCGCCATAAAGTATACATATATTCTGAGTCCGTGGGTAAATTGCTGACGTCATCTAAGCTATGTCCGTCCGTCGTTGTTGAAATCACGCTAACTTCCGAACGAAACAAGCTATCGACTTGAAACTTGGCACAAGTAAAGGGTGATTCTTTTGAGGTTAGGATTTTCATGCATTAGTATTTGACAGATCACGTGGGATTTCAGACATGGTGTCAAAGAGAAAGATGCTCAGTATGCTTTGACATTTCATCATGAATTAGACTTAGCGATCTGCCACAACGTCGAATTTTAGTTGAATGGCCCTAGAAAAGTTGGCAGAAAATCCGACTTTTTATGCTGATGAAATTTTGTTGCAGCGATGAGGCTCATTTCTGGTTGAATTGGCTACGTAAATAAGCAAAAATTGCCGGCATTTGGAGTGAAGAGCACCCAGAAGCCCCGTCAAGAACTGCCCATCATCCCGAAAAGAATTTCACATGTTTGGTGTGGTTTGTAAAGCGTCTGGTGGAATCATTTGGACCGTATTTTTTCAAAGATCCTGTTGAGGACGCAACGTTACGGGTGATGGCGATCGCTATGCGTTCGATGCTAACAAACTTTTTTTTGCCAAAAATGCGAAGAACTTGAACTTGGTTGACATGTGGTTTTTCAACAAGATGGCGCTAGCAATGCCACACAGCTCGCGATTCTATGGCCCATTGGTGAGGGAAACTTCGGAGAAGCAATTCATCTCAAGAAATGGACCGGTAATTGCCACAAAGATCAAATGCGATTTGACGCCTTTAGACTAACTTTTTTGTGGGGCTACGTCAAGTCTAAAGTCTAAGCAGAAGAATAAGCCAGGCAACTATTTCCACCTTTGGAAGACAACATTTCCTGAAGAAATTTCGGGCTATTCCGGCGAAATGCTCGAATAAAAGTTGCCCAAATTGGACTTTCCGAATGGACCACCTAAGACTGGGCAGCCGCGGTCAACATTTAAATTGAATTATTTCTCAAAAAGTAAATGTCATGGACCAATCTAAACGTTTCAAATAAAGATCGATGAGATTTTGCAATTTTATGGCGTTTTTTTTTAAAAAAAAAGTTTATCAAGCTCTAACAAATTCACCCTTTAGTTGTTATTTGATGTAGTTCGGATAAGCGGGACCCTCAGATTTTGGTTTGCGGAGCCTCTAAGGAAGCAATATTTCTACCGATCCGGCTGAAAATTTTGGTATATGGTGTTTTGTTAATACGGTGCTCTAAAAACCTGCCAAAAATTGGTGCTATGATCGTGTCCATAAAATATAGTATAGTCCGCCTATAATTTTACCGATTCCCAGATTTGGCTTGCGGAGCCTAAGAGAAGCAATTTCAATCCGATCCGCTTGAAATTTTGGTACATGGAGTGTTGGTTATAGGGTCTCTAATAACCAATACAAAATTGGTGCCACATGGTCAATAATTTTACTATATATGCCCCCTTATAACAACCGGTTACCCAAAAATTTGGCTTGGCGAGGCTAAAGAGAAACAATATTTCATCCGATCCTGGCTAAAATTGGTTACATGATGCGTAGTATATGGGTCTCTAAACCAACGGCATGCACAAATTGGTCCTCATCGGTTCAATAATTATATATAGCCACCATTATAAACCGATACCAGATTAGCCTTGCGGACGCCTCTAAGAGAAGGCAATTTCATGCCGAATCCGGTTGAAATTTGGTACAAATGGTGTAGGTATAAACTGGTATCTAAACAAACAGTGCAAAAATTGGGTCCACATTGGTCCATAATTAAAAATAGGCCCCCCATATGAACGCGATCCCCAGATTTGCCCTCCGGAGCCTTTTGAGGAGGCCAAAATTCATACCCGATCGCGTTAAAATTTGGAAACGTGGTGTTAGTATCGGGTTAGTTAATATATAGCCGATCACCAATAACACAAAAATTGGTCTATCGGTTCATAATCATGGGTTTGGTGCACTCGAGCTAAAATAATATACGCAAAAATTTTAATTTTCTATAGAAAATTTTGTCAAATTTTATTTCTAATAGAAAATTTTTCCAAAATTTTAATTTCGTATTAGAAAATTTTGTCAAATAATTTTTTGTTCTATAGAAAAATTTTTGTCAAAATTTTTATTCTATAGAAAATTTAGCTAAACAATTTTATTTCTGATAGAAAATTTTGTCAAAATTGTATTTTCTATAAGGAAAATTTGTCAAAATGTTTGTTCTGTAGAAAATATTTTGTCAAGAATTTTATTGTCTATAGAAAATTTTGTCAAAATTTTATTTCTATAATAGAAACTGTTGGCCAAATTCTATCTTTATGAGAAAATGTAATGTAAAAAATTTTATTTTGTCATAATTTTATTTCTATAGAATACTTGTTGTCAGACTTTTATTTCTCATAAAAAAATTTTGTCAAACTTATTATATACGTATTTACTCGGCCTTTTTTTAGTTTAATATATACCCGTGATTGGACTTACCTTGCAAATTTAGAAGACGGTTTTTGTTAGGAAGTGTTAAGATACTTGCCATCGCAAGTGTTGACCGGAACCCAAGTAATTGCGATTGTTGGAAATGACAGTTTTGTAGTAGAAGTTTTCTACGCAATCCATTGTGGAGGGTAACATAAAGCTTCGACCTGGCCGACTACGGCCGTATATACTTGTGTTTTTTTTTTTTGGTTTTTGGTGGAAAACTCGCTGAACCCATGAAATCTTAGAAATGCCAAGATCGAGGCATTTGAAACCGTTTGCCAGACTCGTGATGAAATCTCGGTAATCTGTAGCAGAGATTCGCAAAATTTCGTGAATTATTTTTCTGACATGCAGGAACAAATATTGTCGATCATAGTACTCTTGTATACGACCACGAATAACTGGTAGCATGGTAATAGCAGATAGTATAGAGGGATAGAGACCACATTTCATTTGCAGTCCTTTTGGCAAATCAAGCAAACATAAAACTCTTTTCGGGGTCCCCTTCTGTCCAAAGTCCTTGCAACTATCTCTTCTCATATACATAGGTTGTTCTTATGTCTATGTCAATGGCTGTATTTTTGTGCCCGCCGCTCAGTGTGTGTTATTTACTTACCGACCACATGTAGATATACAATGGGCTGGCTTTTGGCTCCGTTGATACTTGGCACTCGATATATGCCTGCATCCTTTAATTGCACATATTTTTGATTTGCAACGACCATCGCCTCGGGGTTTAAACTGAATATAGATTGAAATCTCTGCATGGCGATAAATGTAGTTTGGGTCAACGTAAGGTATGTGACCATCAACGCACTCTTTAGCCAAGATATGGGCTTCTTTACCAATTGTTTTACCTACAAAGACCACAAGAAAAAAAAATATATACATATAGGAAAATGATTATGGAATTACCAAGGATCTTATGAGCTAAATGGGTTTTTATCAAGTTTGCCAAGAATACAGAAATTTAAAGAACTCCTAAATTGGATTTAAATATGAGATGAAAAGATTTGGAATATCTTTCTGGCACTTATCATCACAAGCAGTTTATTAGTGAGACATACACACTTGGTGCTGTTTTATGTCAGGAGAAAAAATTAGCATTTTTCGAACATCGTGTTTCGTAGAAAAAATTGACAAGGCGCTTGGTTATATTCAGGGTGTATGGAGAAAGTCTCTCAACGTGTTTATTGCACAAGAAATAGTTCCGCAAAGTTCAAAAATGCAAACTTTTGACCATGAAGGTACGCACAAAGAAGAGTTACCTGCAGAACTCGACATCTGCTTCATATGTCGACATGGATATTGAAGACAGATATTTGCTACAAAAAATTAAAAAATTAACATTAGTACGGTAAGAATACTTGATTTGTGAAAAATAATTCACGAATTATTTCACGTGTGTCGCAAAACCGACAGTTAACCAGATTCCTTTCAAAAAGCCGAACCTGGATGTGAACAAATGAAGGCTCCGGAGATCAAATTTTTGGTAGGTAAGAGTCGGTATGCATTGGCACCTAACAAGTTTAAGCGATGCTTTTTAAGGTCATACAATGACGTACAGCTCGCTACAACTCAGATCACTACCAGACTGAATAATATGGGCTCGGAGACGAAAAAAGTGTGCCTACTTTTGTGCCCTTTGTTTTATGACTTGGCGATAAATTTTTAAAAGAATGCAATCACACTTAGATACTATTGTGGGTTGGCGTTCTTCACTTACTGTTGGACATTGTATGTAAGCTTTTTGCTAAATTAGGAACTTTTTTTGTTATAAGTACAATTATTTTTCACTGGCCAG
>PGFW01040718.1:0-11067 GCA_003123925.1 Haematobia irritans | reverse complement strand
ATTTTATAGCACTCTTTTTTTATCTTATTTATTTTATTTTTATTAATTTATTCATTTTTATTTATTTATTTATTGTTTTTGACAAAAATTTTTATGAAAATAAAAATTTGACAACATTTTTCATAGAAATAAATTTTGACAAAAATTTTTTTTAGACACTAAAAATTTTAAAAAAATTTTCTAAAGAAAATAAAATTTTGACAATTTTCTATTAAGAAAATTACATTTTGACAAAAATTTTCCATAGAAAATAGAACATATTGACAAACTTTTCTATAGAAATGAAAATTTTGAAAATATCCCTTTCCATAGAAGTATAATTTTGACAATATTTTCCATAGAAATAAAATTTTGACGAAAATTTTGTTTAGAAATAAAATTTTGACAAAATTTTTTATAGAAATAAAATTTTGACAAAATTTTAAATAGAAATAAAATGCTGAGCAAACAGTTTCTATGAAATAACATTTTTACAAAATTTTCTATAGAAATGGAATGGTTTGACAGAAAAATTTCTATAGAAATTAAAATTTAGCACAAACTTTCTTATCAGCAATAAAATATACGACAAAAATTTTCTACAGAAATAAAATAAATTTTGACTAAAATTTCTATATATATTATAAATTCTGACAAATTTTCTATTAGAAATAAAAATTTTCACAAAATCGTCTATAGAACTAAAATTTTAAAAAAATTTTCTCTAGAAATCAAATTTTAACAATATTTTCCACGGAAATAAAATTTGAACAACCTTTTCTTTAGAAATAAACTCTTGACAAAATTTTGTATAAAAATAAAATTTTGACAAAATTTTCCATAAAAATAAAATTTTAACAAAATTTTCCATAGAAATAAAATTTTGACAAAAATTTTCTATAGAAATAAAATTTTGACAATACTTTCCAAAGAAATAAAATTTTGGCAAAATTTTCTATAGAAATAAAATTTTGACAAAACTTTCTATAGAAATAAAATTTTGACAAAATTTTCTAAAGGGTGATATGGTCAAAATATCCGAATTTCGCGGCTCACGCTTGAGACACCTGCCATCCAGATTTTGTACAGCGACCTCTGTCCACCTTCTTCGCCGCAGGAAGCCAGTTTGCCTTTGACCTGCTTGCTCGTCCTTAGCAGTTTTTTGGTCTTCTATTAGGTTTCCGGCGACAAAATAGTCCAGGTTTCTATTTCTCAATTGGCGGAGCTCTGCGCGTGTTGGGAAGCGTTCGTTGTCCTATGTGGAACCACCTGGTACGTTGTTCGAGCGGCGCGTCACCAACTCCATGCGCTTTTTACTCGCTAATTGGCAAAGATCCAAATCCGTAAAACAGCTACGGAACAACCGTGTTTCTTCAGGAAAGGCAGCAGACGTTATTCAAGAACACTCTTTCACGTAAATTTCTATGTGACAAGGTCCGCGAAGCTATGAAAATGCTGCTTTAAGCCACCGCTACAGATGCGCTTGCCCCCGAACCAGATATTGTCTTTGCAACTTTGACAGTTTTATGTGCTTTGAAAAATATCTGCTACCTTTTCCCTTCCTTTTTGCCGTATAAAACTCCTGCTCCCGCGAAGCTGCTTGTAGTTAGGCTTTTGACACGATAGGTTTCGTTATACGATCCATTACCACGCAGTCAAATTCGTCAGGCATCGTACATGTTACAGCCTCCCGGGATAGCTGCTTATGTTCGTCGTATTTTTGTATTATATCGCATTTGGAAGTCACTACCATTCTTGTAAGTCGCATCACCGGCTCGTTTTTTGGCTCGATGCACGGTTAGACGATACACCCAGCTTATTTGCGGCATACTCGGAGAGAGAGTTAAGGGTTTCGCTTGAAATACCTCGGCAACTCTCTTTGTCAGTCTTAGCCGTTCGATTTTCGATTTCCCCGACCAGACTTCCTGCTTTTCCCAAGAACTTTAATTACATTTGTAACGTTTTGATTGGCAACTATTATAGACATCTTGCCACTTGCGTAATGTTCTTGGTGTGTTTTTTTTTTTTGATCGATGATACTCCTTGCATTCCTCGTTGTAGCAAATTTTAAACGCATGGAGTGATTGCAAAATAATGATTAGAAATGGTCAGCATTTATTCTTCTAGACAAACAATGGAACCTCTAAATGAGGGTTCAGTTTTAACCATAAAGAAAGTCATTATATTGCATTACCACACCCTTAAATATTTACAAATTTTGATAGAATAGTTGAAAAGATTTTCTACGATAGGACATTTTACAAATTCTAATAAGATGACAAATTTCGTAGAAATATTAAAAATTCTATGATAAAAGGACAAAATTTTCGTTAGAATTTGAATCATAGAAAAATTTTAAAATAAAATTTTTAAGTTATAAACTAATTTGCTTTAAAATATTTTGTATCAACTATAATTAACCATTTCCTTTCTATTTGGGGTGTTTACTACTGAACCTCGATTTAAAAATTAACATAACTTGTCCAAAACATTGATAGAATTTCGTCATCATTTATTTTAATAGAAATTAAATTTATTTTAGAATTGACAATATTAATTTTGTCAAATTTATTTGAAAAATGCTAAATTTTATTTTATAAAATTATCAACATTTAATTTATGTAATGTCAAATTTATTTTTTAGACTTGAATTATTTATAAAATTGTTAAAATTTTTTCTTAGAATGCTTTCAAAATTTTTATTGCTAATCGAAAAATTTTTTTAAATTTTATTTTATAAAATTTTGTCAAGATTTTATTTCTATAAGTATTTGCAAACAAATGTTCTTTTGTTCTTAATTTATTTAGAAAAATTATTTATAGTATTTTGATTTTATATTATATTTACCATCCTCTCTATTAGGCGCCAATTGTTTTGGGTGTATGAATATTCTTGAATTGCTAAATGAGTCGAATTTAAAATTTTTAACGATTTACGCTTAAATCAAAATTTATTTGAAAATTTTGTCAATTATTCTAAAAATTGTTTCGATTTATTCTATAGAAATTTTTGTCAAAATTTTATTTCTTGAAATAGAAAATTTTTATTTCTATAGAAAGATTTTCTAAGATTTTGTCAAAATTTTATTTCTGCAGAAAAGTATTGTCAAAATTTTGTTTCCTATAGAAAAATTTTATCAAGCATTTATTTCTATAAGAAATTTATATCAAGGAATTTTATTTTATTTTGTCCAAAATTGTTATTTTCTATAGAAAATTTTTTCAAAATTTATTTCTATAGAAAATTTTTTCAAAATTTTTACTCTCATAGAAAATATTGCTTTCCAAAAATTTTATTTTTATTAGAAGATTTTGCCAAATTTTATTCTATAGAAACTTTTTGTCCTAATTTCTATTTCTATGGAAAATTTGTCAAGCATTTTATTTCTGTAGGGAAAATTCTTTGTCAAAATTGTATTTCTATCACAAGAATCTTGTGCATTATCCTTATTTCTATAGGATAAAATTTTTGTCAAAATTGTATTTCAATAGAAAAAATTTTGTCAAAATTTTATGTATTTATTTTGACAATTTTCTAATAGAAATACAGTTTTTACAAATCTTTCCATAGACAAAAAAACTTTGACAGAAATTTTCTTTAAATATAAATTATACAAAAGTGTTTCCATTGGAAATAACCAAATTTTGACAAAATTTTCTATAGAAATAACAATTATATGAAAATATATGAAAATATTTTTCATAGAAATATAATTTTGACAATTATATGAAAAATATCTATTTCATAGAAATATAATTTTGACAATATTTTCCATAGAAATAAAATTTTGACAAAAATTTTCTATAGAAATAAAATTTTGACAAAATATTCTATGGAATAAAATTGTGACAAAATTTTCTATAGAAATAAAATTTTGACAAAATTTTCTATAGAAATAAAATTGTGACAAAATTTTTTTTAGAAATAAAATTTTGACAAAATTTTCTATATAAATAAAATTTTGACAAAATTTTCCATAGAAATAAAATTTAGACAAAATTTTCTATAGAATTTAAATTTTGACAAATTTGTTTATATTTGTTTTGTTATTGTCGGTTTTTTTTTCTATAGAAATGGAATGTTGACAAGATTTTCCATAGAAATAATATTTATACAAAATTTTCTATAGAAATAAAATTTGGACAAAATTTCTATAGAAATAAACTTTTAACAAAATTTTCTATAAAAATAAATTGTTGACAACAATTTTTGATAAAAATAAAATTTTGACAAAATTTTCATCGAAATAAAATTTTGAACAAAAGTTTCTATAGAAATAAAATTTTGACAAAATTGCTCCATAGATATAAAATTTTGACAAATAGCTTTTGTATAGAAATAAAGTTTTCGAACAAAATTTTTTATACAAATAAATATTATTGACACAAGAATTTTCTATCAATCGCTAAATCGACTTCCGGAATTTCACCATGATATAGGAATATCATATAAATATTAATTACGAAGTTTGCGATCAGTCAAATATTTCGATGGCCGTTACAAAACAGAACCTCAAAGTTAGCTAACATCCCTATGGCGGAGGGTATTAAAAAATCGCGTGATTAAAATAATTTGTTAGTTCAATTTCAATGAAAGTTTCGTTACGAGTGTACTTACAATTTGTCACGCATTCTCTTCATCGAATTTTTGGCGAAATACCTCTTGAAGAACATAATCGTAGAAGGGATACTAACGATTCGTTAAGAACCACGCAATACCTAAAATTTTCATTCGTTTTGTTTTTCATATTTCCTTGTGTTTTCAAATTTTTTTTGTGTTCGAGTGATGCTGTATGCTCTGTTTCCTACTCAGCATTACTGACATACCATACTTTGCATATTACCATTGCTTACTTTCGTTTATAGTTATTGTTAATGGAAAATTTCTCTCTCGCTTGTGAATTTGGTGCCAATGTCGAATGCAATGCTCAGACTCTGATACCTATAAATTAAAATAAAAAAACACAAAAGGAAAAATAAATTTGTTTTTTCCAAACTGCTTGCTGAAGCAAAGCTTGCACATGAAATCATGAGGGCGAATGCTAGCGGTATTTCCTTATGTCCAATGGAAGTGGTCGAGAACTTTAGAAACGCATCATACAGCAAACACAATTCAAGGAAACCCACAACAGCAAAGCGAACAAATTTAGAAATTTTCGACAATCTCACTTGGGCCGAGAACAAAATCAAACAAACAACAGCAAAGAAACGCATTCGTAAAACTATGGTAAAGTGGTTTAGAGTTAATAAAACACAGAATTATGAACAAATTATTTAATGGCTCAGTGAAAATGAGAAACATATTTACTGAACACATTAGAAATGACGTTAATATACGAGACAACGACATGGATTGTATTTGTCACCTTGAAATATATGATTCTACGGAAATAGATGGGGTGTAAGCTTTGCCTTTTATTAACGCATGTTGTTCCTTGATTGTGGGTGGGTGATGGTGTAGTTTCAAATCGCCAGAACAATGAATATTCGTTCCTGTATAAATAAGATTCACAGTTCTACACTCGTATAAAAGCACAAAAGCTAATTTTTATGTTTTAAAAATATTAAAAACTTGTAAAAAAATTTTAAAAACTATCTATTTTTGTGCGAGTTTTTGCTTACCTAGAAGATGCACATGCTCTAACAACAAAGTTTTTGTTGACCCACAGGTAAATTAAACTTTTCTATGGAAGGTGTTTTGTCTTTAAGAATTAGTTAATCGCGCGCTATAAGAGAGTATATGTGGAACAGCCCAGAAAACTCATTTGACTGAGATCATGGCCTTAACGCAAACTGGTAACAAATTTCAATTTTTTTAATTGCTTGCTTTGAATTCGATGTTGTTGGCCTTAACTACACTCAAAAAAACAGCTTTACCTGGATCCAAAGATTTTAGCTCCCTTTAAGATTTTGGTATTGATTCCGATCCAAAGATGCGAACTTCTTTAAAATAAAGAACATTTTTAGCGACCCAATCTGGACTTTAAATCTAGAACGCAATAAAATTAAAATTAGAGCACAGACCTGCATTTATCAAATTTTCATATCTTTTGCAGTTTTATTAGTAAAGGTACTCAACGTTAAGCAAACAAATGCTTACTTTAAAAAAACCCAAATTATATCACAAATACTTCAAATTAAAAATGTTCTCTTAATCAAAAAAAGAACTTTAAAGCCAAGACGCCATAAAATCGCTCAAAATAATTCTTACGCCTATATTGAAGCGTTTTTATTTTAAATCTAAAAGTTTCAATATTTCATTTAATTTAAGACAATTTGCTTACAATCCAAAATGTGTTTGTTTAACTTTAGGAAAATACCTTAGTTCAAGACATGGCGACTTTAACGGAGGGACGCAAAATTTGTGTCCTAATTTAATAAAAAAAATTTGAGAACAAAGATTATAAACTCTATTTTAATTAAAATTTCATTATTTTAAAGAATTTTGTCCTAGATATTTTGTTAAATTTCGCATCCCTCAAAATTTAGCGTTTGGCGTAATTTTAAATATCACGTAAAATTTTTTTCAGTGCCTGATAAAGCTAAAAACATATCCAAAACTTAAAGGTAACTTTGAAGACTTTATTCTTATGGCGAATTCCGATGGGGACGAAGCGTGCAATATTCTCTGTTAATTACAAATTAATTACAAAACCATAAAAGATCACTGTCATAGATTTTTCATGACACTTTCATCGTGGGTATAAAATACAATGAAGGCAAGACCGGTAAAGTAAGACCCAAGGCCAACATATTTTTACCACAAACGAAAAAATTCCTTCAACACACGCATTTTAATTGATACATGCCATAATTGTTTTAATTTTGGAAAGCTTACAATTATGTGAAAATTTTTTGAAAGGCGGTTTTTTAGCCAATATTACTGAAAAATGCAGAAAAATGAATAAGATTCATGAGTAAAGTAGAGTATATTGCCATATTGCGCCCTTAGTGCCATTGTCCCCTTCGTATGGATTCTAGAAGAGATCAGCAGTTTTAAAAAAAAAACCAGGAGATCGGCCCAAATTAAAAATCAAAATTAAAGGATATTCGAAGCGGCCAAATGTTTTCTTAATTCCAAAAAATCGTCAAAAATGTAAAATCGCTCATAAATAAATATTACCAATATTTGAAGAAAAACGTTTTGAAGGCAAAGATTATAAACTTTCTTTTGTATTTAAAATTTCTTTTATTTCGAAAGAAGCTGTCCTTGAATATAGTGTTCATTTGGACCTAAAACTTTAGGATTGGCAAAAATCTTCGCGTAATTGAGCCTAATATTTTTATACCATGCGCCACTACTGTGGAACAGGGTAATTATAAGTTAGTGCATATTGTTTCCAAAACCCGATAAGGAGACCGAGATAGACACATGGTGTCTTTGGCAAAAATGCTCAAGGGGACCCTGAGTCGACATAAGCCTATGTCCGCTCTGTCAGTTCTGCCGTGAACACTTTTTGTGTAGATTCAAAAGTCTAGCGGCTCGCAGTTTTAGTCCAATGACTTCACAATTTGGCACACGTAGTATGGTTTTGGCTCAGAAGTAGAACCCTATTGATTTTGGAAGAAATCGTTTCAGATTTAGATATAGCTCCCATATATATCTTTCGCCCAGATATGGAACTTATATGGGCACCGGCAGAAGCCTGATTTTACCCTAATTTGCCCTTAAAATTGTGGCACAAGAACAACAATTAAACACAAACAGTCAGTGTGCAAAATTTTATTGAAATCGATTCAGAATTTAGATATAACTCCCATATATATCTTCGCCCGATATGGACTAATACGGGTCACAGAAGCCAGAGTTTTTACCCCAATTTGGTTGAAATTTTTCACTAGGCAGTTCAAATTAAGTAGTAGTAGTCTACGGCTTTGTCAAATTTTTATTGAAATCGGTTCAAGATTCAGATATAGCTCCCATATATATCGCTTCGCCCGGATTTACACCATTATGCACCACAGAGGCCAATTTTTAGACTCCGCGATTTAGTTTGAAATTTTGCACAGGGAGTAGAATTTAGCATTGTAAAGCTATGCGTGCCAAATTTGGTTAAAATCGCGTTCAGATGCACAAAGTTTGTGCATTTGTATGTAACGCGGCAAGAAGGAGTAATCCATAGACCAACCTTTTAGTTATACGGATCGCTTAGAATTAATTCTGGAGCTCGTATTTAGCCGATGTGCCGTCCGTCTGTCTGTCTGTCCTGTCTGTTCTGTCCGTCGTGGCTGTCTGTCGTGTCTTTGTCGTGTCCGTCGTGTCTGTCTGTTGATGGTATTGGTGGTGCTAAGTAGAAGCGTCGCGAGTTTTTAGGTGTACGAGAGGTGTCTATAATTTGTAATAGGGCCTTGTTTTGTACGGTCAAGACGGAGTCCGCTATGATTTGGAAAATGGATGTAGGAGGATCGGCTTAGATTTGAGAATAGTAGCTGCCAGTGGATGATTGGTGAGTTTTTTCACGATCTGGTCATAATTGCGTGGTATTATCGAAGCCAGATCTTCCTCTCAAGATTCCGTGATACATCGCTGGAAGTATTGTTGATTGAGTCTCGAAAAACTGTGGGAAAAAGTTCAGCACAAGAATCGTAAGGATTTAGCGATATAGTCTTTAAAGGAGGGTGATTCTTTTGAGGTTAGGGGGATGTGTTCTAATGCCTATTAGTGGATTTGACAGACACAGGGGATTTCAGACAGAGGTGCAGAAGAGAAAGGATGCTCAGTATGGCTTTGACATTTCATCATGAATAGACTTATAACGAAGGGCAAGCCTTGCAAATCATGAATTTTATCCAAAATCAAGTTGGCCAGAAAATTCCGCCTTTTTTATCGACAAATTTTTTGTTCATCGCGATGAGGGCTCATTTCTGTGAATGGACTACGTAAATAAGCCAAAATTGCCGCATTGGAGTGAAGAAGCAACCAGAAGCGCTGTCAAGAAGCTGCCCATGCATCGCCGAAAAGTGCACATGTTTGGCTGTGTTTGTACGCTGGTGCGAATACATTGGACCGTATTTTTACAAGATGCTGTTGACGTCAACGTTACGGTGAATGGCGCAGTGCTATACGTTCGATGCTAAAACAAAACCTTTTTTTTGTTGCCAAAAATGGAAGAAGCTGAACTTGGTTTGACATGTGTTTCAAACAAGATAGGCGCCTAAGCATGCCACACAGCTTCGCGATTTATGGCCATTTTGAGGGAAAACTTCGGAGAACAATTCATCTCAAGCAACACTTGACCGGTAAGTTCACCAGCATCATGCGATTTGACGCTTTTGCACCGCAACACTTATTTTTGTGGGTCTACGTCAAGTCTTAAAGTCATGGCAGAAATAAGCCGAGCAACTATTCCAGCGTGTTGGAAGATCAACATGTTTCGCGAAGAAATCGGGCTATTCCGGCCGAAATGCCTCGAAAAAGTTGCCCAAAATTGGACTTTCCGATGGACGCATCCTAGCAGAGCAGCCGCGGTCAACATTTAAATGAAATTATCTTCAAAAAAGCTAATATGTCATGCGGACCTAATCTCAACGTTTCCAAATAAAGAACCGATGAGGATTTTTGCAAATTTTGATGCGTTTTTAAAAAAAAAAATTATCAGAAGCTCTTAACAAATCAACCTTTATATCGAGCGATAAATCATAAATCAAATACTTTTTTCGAAGTTTCCTTAAAATTGCTTCAGATTTAAACGTTTCCCCATAATTTTTTTACTAACATTGTGTCCCCCTAGTGCATTAGCCGACTTAAATTTTTGAGTCTATTGATTTTGTAGAAGTCTATCAAATTCTTTTCAGATCCGAGTTGCTATTTAAAATGTTATGCTATATTGGGACAAACCTTTATGGTATGGCCCCAACAATATTTGACCGGATGTGGATATGCGCAGTATCGAAAATTTAGATCTACAAAGTTGCGTGCGAGGGCTGATACATATATGTCGGCCGCGCCGACTTTAGCATTTCCTTACTTGTTTTTTACTAACATTGTATTCCACCCTAGTGCATTAGCGGCGCTAAAATTTTGAGGTCTATTTTGATTTGTAGAAGTACTATCAAATTTTTGTCCAGATCGGAGTTGATTTTTAAATGTATGTATTTAAGGACCAGAACCTTTATATAGGCCCCCAACCACATTTGCCGGTGGATATGTTTATCGAAATTTTAGATCTTACAAAGTAGTGCAGGGTATAATATAGTCGGCCCTGCCCGACTTTGGACTGTTCCTTAGTTGTTTTCTTTTGTTGTCAAGATGCAAAAATAAACAAATTTAAAAAGAATTTCCTTAATTTTGACAGATTTTTTCACAATTTATTACAACAAAGTTTGACTTTAGCCAAACAACATTTTCTTCATTTTAAGATACCCAGCATTTTTGATTTGAATCACTTTAATTATAAGGAAAAAAACGACTTTCCACATTATCCTCTTTGTACTGATTTGTACATTGATATCAATGAAATTTTTTTTCCATGTCAAC
This sequence comes from Haematobia irritans, assembly GCA_003123925.1. Classification (NCBI taxonomy): domain Eukaryota; kingdom Metazoa; phylum Arthropoda; class Insecta; order Diptera; family Muscidae; genus Haematobia; species Haematobia irritans. The sequence goes on along the minus strand of PGFW01040718.1, from coordinate 611 downwards.
CGCATTATAACGAAGTAGGTACAAAATATCAATTTATTTGAAATTTAATTTAGTTCAAATAATCCAAATAAATATGCTATGCTATTTAACTGCATTTAATTACACATTTTAAATTTAATCTTCAATGGCAAACTTTTAGAATACTTATGAAATATATTACATATTGTATGAATCTGGGCTTAATATCACAGCATATTTTATTGCAATGCATTTTCCCTCCTCCCACCCTACATTAATTCATAGAAAAACTTATTTTTCTCGGTATATTGTCCCAGTAGTGTATAAGAGACAGATGTTGAATGAATGCAGCATTAATAGTTTTTATACAATTGGAGTTGATGTCATAGAATACTATATAGGAACTTTTCCACATTCAACTCAAAACTGAGTATACTCTAAGGACAAATGATGACTAGAACGAACGAAGGAACGATAGAACGAACAAATCACAATGAAACCATAGGAAGAGAAGAGACAAGAAACTTTAATAAATAAATCTGCCATAAAATGCATTTCCGTGAAATTCTCTCTCATCGCAACTCTTCAAATAAGAATATAGCACCAACAGTTGAGTAGCAGGAGCAGCAAAAGAAGTAAGAACAACAACGATA
>PGFW01040707.1:10260-23032 GCA_003123925.1 Haematobia irritans | reverse complement strand
AGAAACTAGCAAAACATAATCAGTGCGTTGCAGTAAGATTTTCCGTCGTGACGTGTGATGAGCCGGCAGTAAAATTTTACTCACGTGCACACCTTCCTACTGCGATATGTAGCGACGTAGAGGTAAGTGCAACATGGACACCGAAATATTACTCCGACGAAAATATTTCCCGCTCGTCCAACAGTAAGACGCTTTTGAAAAGTTTAAATTCATTTTGCAATTTTAGTGACAACCTAGGATGTAATGAGTACATAACACTCTCGCAGATATTATCGTGCTCATGATTTCAGAACGCGTCCCACAGGTAAATTACTCATAAAAATGATTTCGTTGACAACAGTCACAATATTTTTCGAGGCTGAGTCACGACATTTCGTGGCGTGATTGCCGCTTTTACAGACTATGCTCCGGACCGGAAATGTGAGCGCGGTGTGTAGTAAGAATGCTTACAGTCGTCGGGATCGATACGACTTGTCGCGCGGAAGCAATGGAGCTAATAATCGGTAAATGTGTTTATCGGGATTCCAAAACATGCGAGCAGTATCGATTATGCCTTTTCGGACTTAACTTATAATGGTGCACAATATTCACAGGTTGCTGATAAGTCCCCCGTCTGACACATAGATGCGGCAGTTATTAACATCGCATACTATTTAATTATGAGTACCAACTTCAACTGATGGTCGGTGTCAAATTTGACGTATTGTAGTTCAATCAATGTTGGTATGCGTAGTAGAAGCGTCTTTTCGGGGTGAATTTCAACTTTCGTTATTGTGAAAAAAAGCGGAAAAAAAAAAATTTCGGTGTTCTTGAATAAATAACTGTTTTCTTGAAGTGAAATACCGGTGGAAGCAAAAACTTTGGACTGATAGATGAGGTTTCCGACTCTGCCCAAGGGAAATCAACAATAATTGATTTGGTATTGCAAAAATTGAGAAGCCGTGACGCGGTTGAAATGGAGCACGGGGAGAGAACAGGTGAACGCAGAATGTGGACGCGCCGGGAAAGAGGTGGTTACCGACGAAAACATCCAAAAAGCATCCACAAAATGATTTTGAATGACCGTAAAGATAAAAGAACGTAGGTTGGTATATCATTCATCAATGATTTTGATATGCGGAAGCTGTCGTGCAAAGTAATGGGTGCCGCGGAAGGGCGAGGACGCTCACATTTGACCGCAAAAACAACAAACGTGCAGTGATGATTTCTGAGCGGGGGCGCTTCTGCAGCTGTTAACTCGGTAATACACCCCGGAGGTTTTCCATCGAGTATGTGGACAATGGATGAAACGATGGGCTCACATCAGCTACACTCCTCGAGCGCAATCGACAGTCGGCCTGATGGTGGACAGCGACGGTCGAGTGAACCGTCTCCAAAGCATTGGCAAGACTCACAACAATCCGCTGTGGCAAAGTTATGGCCTCTGTTTTGAGTTGTGGAGTCGGCATGGGTGAAATATATTTTTATCAATTATTTTGAGAAGTGGAAAAACATCAAGGGGCGGAGTGGACTTATGCCTTTATGGGCGTTTTGAAGCCCCTGTTTTGAAGGTCGAATCTGCAAAACGCCGCCCATATTGAAGAAGAAAAAAGTGTTGTTCCACTCAAGACAAACGCACCGTGCGCACAAGTCCTTGAGAAGATGGAGAAAATTATGCAATTGGGACTTCGAATTGCTTCCCCGCCAACCGTATTCTCCGAGACTCGACCCAAGCGAACTTTTTCTTGTTCTCAAAAATAATTGGCTGCCAATGAAGATAGTCATTCGGCGAAACTGAGGCTATTTGGGGCAAAACCGAAGGAGTACTACCAAAAATGGTATCAAAAACATTGGAAGGTCGTTATAATGCGTTGTATCGCTCTTGAAGGGAACTATGTTGAATAATAAAAGAAAATTTTGACAAAAAATGTTTGTTTTTCTTTGGTTAGAGCCGGCGGAACTTATCTAAGCAACCTGTTATGGGATATGTTCTGACAGCGAGCACGTGTCGTCTCGGAATATATAGTTTGTAAGCGCTGACAGGACTATCAGTTATCTGACGACGTCTTTATCGAGCATGATCAACATATTGTCACGTATTAATTAGTCAAGGCATCGATCTGCGCCATGTCATGAGATAACCATTACCGAATTTATTAGTCGATCGCGAATCATCATCCGATCCCTGTAAGATTCTTTAGCACACCGACAATTCGTGCCGGAAAAACTGATTAATACTGTAAAGCGCTATAAGGATGAGTGTGAGACTATCCAAACAATTCCGTGGCGTGAGAAAGACTTTTTCGTTGTGAGTTCGTGCGGTGAGAAAAAATTTTACTCTTGTGCAGCAGCTCTAGTTCGAATATTACATATTATCCACGTCGGCGCGGGACAGATCCATCCAATTAATAATCGAGCAACCCCACCATTTTGAAGTGTTATCGAATGGAATTGAGATTTTGGTGTACACATCAAATTTAACTTCTATTAAATATTTTCAGAGCGTTAATTTTTTGCGAAGAACGCATTATAGTAGTCTTTGAAATTGATTGATTGTGTTGGGATTTAAGATATCAAAATTTTATGGCAAAAAAATTATGATAATTAACAGTAAGTAATGTCTAGAAGTCGGGGCGGGGCGACTATATTATACCCTTCCACCCTCATGTAGGCAAAATTTGTGTGTTACATCCTCAACTACTTTCACAATTTGCTGGAAGCTATATAAAGGAGGACAATTTTTTTTACTTCTTAAGATTTTACTCATAAGAATTAATGAATTAAATCGGACGGCTATCCGTTATGGAGGAAACTTTCACGTGAAATGGGAATAATTTGCCCTTGGTTAATAGTACTTCAACGCGAGATATATATCCCAATCATTTAAGCTATTATAGTGGGAGACATAATAATATCTGAACACGATTTTAATTATAGACTCCATAGGAAATTTGAAGCAATGGGAAAATATTTGAGGTATAAGTAATCAGAAAGATATTAGCTGACTATATGCGGAAATGTGTCATCCTAAATTTGGAGAATATAATCTTAGTAGGCCCTGTGCATAAATTGTATAGTTCAAGGCAAACTCGGTGAGACATAGATCAATCGGCGGATGATTATATGTGAGTTATAATCTAAATTGTAACGATTATTTAACAAATATGCACAATTACCACTGAACGATCACTTATAACGTACTCCCTTGTAAATTATGAAGCAAAACACGGCAAACTCTGAGATTTGAGTGCCATAATATAAAAAGTTCAAATCGACGAAAGATATGATATGGGAAGCTTATATCAATTAAATCATTTAAACCGATATTCAATCATTTACAATAGATTTGTTAAAGATGCTTCTACTTCTGAATTCACGAGTGGTTGTAATTTGCTGTGGCATAATTATCCTATCGAGAAGATTATATGAGTATATATTGAACGATTGCTGATTTGGCATTCAGATCTAAATATGGTACGGCATCAGAAGGTTAATAAACACGTTAATATGAGCAAATCGGAGATAAATACATATGGCAAGCTATATCTAGAATCTGAACCGTTTTTTTCAAAACCAATAGCGAATTGTCTCATGGTCCGATCCTATCGGCTTGTCCTATGGCCAAATTTGAGGACGATCGGACTTTAGATTGCGAGCTGTACTTTGTGCACAAAAAATTACATAACAGACAGACGGACGGACGGAACGGAACAGACAGACAGACGGACATCGCTAAATCAACTCAGAATTTAATTCTAAGACGAATCGTATTTAACTAGCGATGGGTCTCAGACTTTTTCCTTCTTGGCGTTACATTACAAATGCACAAATCTTATTATTTACCCTGTACCACAGTTAGGGTGACGGGTATAATAATATACTTTTTCTAAATTAAATCGTATTTTTGATCAATTGGCGGCTTAAATTTCGCAGTCAAGAATGAGTTTACATTATTCGGCGGCTTCATTCTCTGGTCAAATTTTTTGGCAAAAAATACTATCAATTTATTAATACATTTTTCATAATTAAATCAATATTGATTAAATGGTGGACTAAATTTGGAGTCGAGATGGAGCTCGACATATTTGGCGGCGACTCTGACTGTCCATAAAATGGTCATACTCGCACACATGCTCACACATGAACGCAATGTTTTATGTCTCACGCTTTCGCACGATTCACGAACAATTTTCGTAATTCACAAATCTCGTAAGTCACGGAATATTTTTCGGAAACACGACAATTTTCGTTGGCTCAATAAAATTCTTGGTAATTAACCGAAATTTCTTTTCGTGACTCACGCTATCAGAAAATCTTAAGCGTGATTAAATATTGAAAAGGTGTATTAAAAATCGGTGAGCTTGAATTTAATTCGTTGAACTGTGAATTGTGTGTTCGTTGATTTGTGACTTTTTGTGGTCTGTTTTACCGTGAGTGCGGAATTGTTATTGTGAATATGATGTTTATTTGTTACTCGTGGGAATTTTATCTTGGAGCGTGAGTTGGATCGGTGAGCGGTGGGTTGGGATCGGAAAGTAAATTTTATCGAGCGTGATTTCGGAGAAGACAGTTTACTCACTCACCAATCACCGAACACAATTTGATTTTACTCACGCTCAACGGCGCACACATTTTTCTTTAATCCGTTTCACGCACATTCATGGTTTCGTTTAAATTTCTTCACGAGATTTCGTTTAAAATTTCATTCACGGCTTCGCTGTGAATCACGCGGTTGGACTCGCGAAAATGTTTTTTTTTGTTTTTAACCCATGTCATTTAACTGGCGGTGTTAAAAAACCAAAGTATATAAAGCGTCAATATTCGTGCTAATCATAGTATGTTTGCCAAGAAGTGGCTTTCTCCTTTTTACGATTTCTTCCCAAATTCCCCACCTGCCACTGCAGATATGTTTTCCACTCATCTGCAGCATTTCTTCGTCACTAGGACATTTTCCCAATTAAAGTTCAAAATTTTTTTCAAAATCATATGGTTTTTCAAACCTTTTTTCTCCAGGTTCTTATGTTCAAAAATATGTTAATTTACTTACCACAATTGCCCAAAGTTGCCCACAGGCAACTTTCTTCAATTTTAAAAATTTCTCATCTGTTGTTTTTTTGGCATTCTAGATTTTGACTTACCAGAAATATCTTTATTTGGCATGTACGTACAATAGATTTTAATAAAAAACTTTCAACATTTTACGTTGTAATTTTTGAAAAAAGTCACAGTGTATAAAAAACCTCTTTTAAATTCGCAAATATTTTTTCTTGAGGTACGTTCGTTATTAATGGAAAATTTTTTTTTTTGCTAATGAAACCAAATTAGCTGAATTTTTCATTCAACTTGAAGAAAAACACTTGTAAGCTTTCGATACCGTTACAGTATTTATGAACAATAACAAAAAAAACGCTGACAGTGAGCCTCAAAACACAAAAAGGTTGCCCACAGGCAACTTTAGGGTCGAAAGTGTTAAATGGCGGCTAAATTTGAGTTCGAGTGAGTCGACATACACGCGGATGAAAAGACTGTTTTTCATATGTTGGCTATAACATTATTATGTTTGGAACACAAATTTTTAAACACATATTTTTGGAGTGCAAGCATATAAATGTTTCTTAACTAGCATAACATGTTTGGGACATATATGTTAAATATGTTAAAACATATTAATATTTTGGGACCATAACATGTTTGTAAATATAATATTGCTTGGATGCAAACAATATATTAATTTAGAAATAGCCTATAAAACATATATGTGTTTTTTTTAGTTGCTTGGCGAGCGCTATTTAAATAGGGAGCGATATTGAATTTAGTTGGATGGGTTGATTGCTTGTTATTACACAATTTAACCATTTTTATTTTTTCCTTTGGTCAATTTGCATCAGATTACTTCTTTGATCCTTACAAACTTGTTGTGGTCCGCTGTTCGAATCCCCGTCAGGCAAAAGGTAATTAAAAAATAAAAACAAGCGTATATACGCCCGTAAGTTCGGCCAGGCGAAGCTTATGTACCCCATCCATCATGGATTGCGTAGAAACTTCTTTCAAAACTTGGCCAATCCACATCGTAATTACTTAATTGCGAGTAACGCTTGCCGATGGCAAGGTATCTTAAAACTCTAACCACCATCTTCTAAATTTTATGTAAGTCCACTACGTGGTATTTATATTAAATCAAAAAAATATCGATCCAATAACGTATATAATTCAGTTTGACAAATTATAGATAAGACATTAAATTTTGACAAAAATATTATCTACAGAAATAAAATTTAACAAAATTTTCTATAGAGAAATTAAAATTTTCAAAAATAAATTTCTATAGAAATAAATCTTTGGATATTTAATAAGATCCTGTAGAATTTTTGGCTCGAGTGCAACCTGATAGTGAAACCGAATAATTAAAAAATTTATGTAAATTTGACAAATTTTCTATAGAAATAAAATTTGACATACGATGAAAATTTTATTTATTGAACCGAATAAAATTTTTAACAAATTTTCTCTAAGAAAATTTGACAACACTTTTAATTGAACTTGACAAAATTTTCATATTAGAAAAAAATTTTGGTAGATTATTTTTGCTCTAGTGGCCAACCGATGATTTATGAATAATGGATTTTGTTGATTGGACCAATTTTGTATGTTGTTAGCGACATATATACACGTTCTAAGGACCGGTCAGAATTCTCTGAGTGGAGGTAAATAGGACGTTATGGATATTTAGCAAGAAATTCGCACGGGTTAATACTAATACTACAGTTTCCAATTACATCCGATTCGGCATGATTGCCCCTGGAGGACTCGCGGAGGTAAATCTGTCTGGAGACGGTTTATTGGGGCGATATTATTTAATTAGTTGAACCGATGTGGACACAATTCTGGCACGGTTTTAGAAGCAATATACCTAAACATGTCTTCAAATTTCAGACTCGGATCTGGATGGAATTTGTTTCCTTTTTGAGGCTTCTCGCAAGCCAAATGGGATCGGTCTTTATAATGGGCGCTATATATAAATTATGGACCGAATGTGGTGACAATTTTTGGCAGGTTGTTAAGAGACCATATACCAACATCCATCTGGTTACCACATCTTCACGCCGGATCGGTGAATGAAATTTTGCTCTCTCTTTGAGGCTTCGCAAAGCAAATCTGGGAAATCGGTTACTATGGGGGGACTATATATATTCAGGACCGATGTATGGACCAATTTTTGCCACGTTGTTAGGGGCCATATACAATTATCATGTACCAATTTCAGGCCGGATCGGATGAATTTCTTCTCTTTGAGGCTCCGACAAAGCCAAATCGTGGGATTCGTTTATATGGGCGTATATTATAATTATGGACCGACTGTGGACCAATTTTTTGCAACGTTGATTGTTTAAACCATATACCAATCACCCATGTACCAATTTCAGGCCGGATCGGAATGAAATATTGCTTTCTTCTTAGAGGCTTTTCCACAAGCCAAATTCTCGGAGTATTTCGGTTTTTATGGGGCTATATATAATTATGGACCGCATGTGGACCATTTTTCATGGTTATAGAGAACCATATCACCAACACATATATTACCAAATTTCAGGCGGAGATCGGTATGAAATTTGCTTCTCTTTGGCTCCGCAACACCGAAATCTTGGGGATCGGTTTATATGGGGGCTATATATATTATGGACCGATGTTAGGACAATTTTTGCACTGGATTGTTAGAGACCATATACCAACACATATACCAAATTTCCAGGCTCGGATCGGATGAAATATGTTCTGTTAGAGGCCTCCAACAATGCCTAAATCTTGAGGGTCCCTATTATATGGGGGATATACAGTACAAAGTGGATCCGATATTGGGCCATTTTCAATGCCATTCGACCTACATCGATAACAACTACTTGTGCCAAGTTTCAAGCGATAGCTTGTTTCGTTCGGGAAGTTAGCGTGATTTCAACAGACGGACGGACGACGGACATGCTATAGATCGACTCAGAATTTCACCACGACCAGAATATATCATACTTTATGGGTCTTAGAGCAATATTTCCATGTGTTACAAACGGAATGACACAAGTTAATATACCCCATCTATGATGGAGGTTATAAAAATCATAAAATTGATAATTTTCTTCTACAATGTTTGTATTACAAAAAAAGGTGCTAAGAACTAAAAAATCTCGTGGAAGTGAGAAAGATGTCGGGGAATATACAAACAAAACAAAATTTTGAGCAGAAACAAAATTTTGAGCATTCAGGTCGAAAACCTATGCGAAAACCTGTTTATTTTCATAATTCATTATGATTGTAAATATATAAATAAATAAATAAAATTTTGAGCACAATATTGTTTGGGAGAATTTTTTTTAAGCATATAATATTTTTGGGTGCAAAATGCTTCCAAACATATTATATGTTCACATAACAACATATTGTTTTTTGAAAGACAACATTATTGAATTTGGATGCAAAAATACAAAATGTTTGGAACTTAGACTACCCAAACATATATTGTTTAGACCAATATGCTTTCAAACATATTATATATTGGTAGAGATCAAACATATAAATGTTTGGGCCAATACCCAAAAATGTATATGCTTGAAGCAAAATAGGGTTTGGAGTATCATGTTACAGAAGCGATTTTTTGTGAGGGTGTATTTGGCGGCGACTCTGACTGGTATAAAATGGGCGGCAGCGGTTAAATTGACGGTGTGATCGGCGGCTTCATTCTCTGATGCAAATGTTGACCAGAGAATGAAGCCGACCCATTTTTGTCGGCGGGGCTGACACTAAATTTTTTGCTTCGGCGGCGGCGGCTTGACCGGCTAAGCGATAAAAAATTGTCTATACGGCGGCGCAAAATATCTATTATAAAATCAATTTGAAGTTTTCCGAATTTGTAATGAGATTTAGTTGTTCAACCCAATCTTACAATCAAATTTACATTTCATTCAATTTTTTGAGCTAAATTTTTATAAAACCATTTGAATGAAGGTGGAAAGTTCAAAATTTTGGCAAAAACTATAACAAATATTATTAAATTTTTCTGATATAAATCAATATTTTAGATTAATTGGCGGCTAAATTTGAGTCGAGATGAGTCGACATATTCGGCGGCGGCGTCGACTGCTAAAAACGGGTCGGTGACGGCTAAAATCGGCGGCGGCGCGACTCGGCGGCTTCATTCTCTGATTGTTGACATGGATCTCCAAAAGTTGTACAATAAATATGTATGTCTGAACGGTATATTATGAATAATATAAGAAATTAGCCGTTGCCAATCGTTAATTTAAGCGCGAGATCTGTGCCTGCAACTGATCAGTAGCGATATTAGCGATATCACTCCTAATATCTCTGACAAGAGGCCAATTTCTGATTGGAGAGTTCAGATTAAAGCGCGGCGACTCAGAATCTATGGTTCGAAGTAAATTTCTGTTTAGAGGCTACATATAAGATTCGATCAATATTTATTTCTTCCATATAATTCAATTATTTCATTCATGCATTTTTTTGAGAATCTTCCATATTTGTTGCCTTTTAGAGACAGGTCTTATGAGTCTTTGTTAAAATGGACATCTGTTTGTTTGTTTTTTAACAAAACAAATTAAAACCAAAAATCTGCCAGATTATTGACCAATGAGCTAAATGCATGCCACAACCTAACTTGGCAGTATTCATAATGAACTACAAAGGATATGCAGTAAATTCAAATGTTACTGTTGTTTTTGTTCAAGATCTTAAAACACACACACATTGTTCCTTTATTACCTTGCTCTTACCTTTCTGTACTCATAGAAGGAACCTCAAGCAATGTGTATACAATGTGGAATAAAAAGAAGCATTAACTTCTGATAGTTCTCAAATGTACATCCTTGGCGTATGTGTGTGAGTGCGTTTGTGTCTTCCTATTTCCCGCTTTTTTCGGATGTTTCCCTCTCTGCATGTGCCTCTGTGACCGACTGTTGTATGTGCTAATGGATAAAACATCTGCGGCAAGCACATTGCATTGCATTAGAATGTCCTTGCAATATGCAACAGTTAACAATGACAGCGACGACAATGTCACCACTCAAATCAACTCAACTCAGTGATTGTCCAACCTTCTTGCCACCTTCGCTCTATGCCATATTATTTTTTTTGGGTTTTGTTTTGTTGTCGGTGTTGTCCTTGGTCTACTAGATTTTGTTAAAACCTCTTCTCTGTGTCAAGGATATTAAGGTGAGGGCAGCATGTTGCCATAGTTAAATTTGGTGAGATGGAACTAATTCAATAAACATGTGAAGAATACCAGGGACCCCCAACGAATATATCTATGGCCAAGAAATGAATTTGTTATTATATGGGGTTTAAGTCCATTCCATTGGACAAAGGAGTTTCTATGGGGTTGAGGGGGGTCCAAACAATGGTAGTTAATAGCACTAGATATCTACATATCTGTATACACTGGGCAACCTGACTGTTACCGGAATAAATGCGGAGATCTCTGAGAATGACTTGAGGCTAAGGGTCATATTTTCCAGAGAAATAAAAATTTGACAAAATTGTCAAGAGTAATAAAATATTGAAAAAATTTCCTATAGAAATAAAATTTTGACAAAATTCTCTATAGAAATAAAATTTTAACAAAATTTTCTATAGAAATTAAATTTTTAAAAAATATTCTATAGAAATAACATTTTAACAAAATCTTCTAGAGAAATTAAATTTATAAAAAGCTTTCGATATAAATAAAATTTGGACACAATTTTCTAGAGAATTAAAATTGTGACAAAATTTTCTATAAAAACAAAATTTTGAAAAATTTTCCATAGAAATAAAATTTTGACAAAGTTTTCTAGAGAAATAAATTTTTAACAAAATGTTCTATAGAAATAAAATTTTGACAAAATTTTCTATAGAAATAAAATTTTGACAAAATTTTCTAGACGAATAAAATGTTGACAAAATTTGGGCAAAATTTTCTAGACGAATAAAACTTTGACAATATTTTCTATAGAAATAAAATTTCGACAAAATTTTCTATAAAAATAAAATTTTGACAAAATCTATATATATAAAATTCAATCTATGTTTGTTTATTTGTTTGTTTGTTTGTATGTACCGAGTTGGCTCCGAAACGGCTGAACCGATTTACTTGAAACTTTCAGAGATCGTAGGGGGCATTCATGTGGTGAAAATAGGGTACCTCATTTTTGGACACCTGGTCGCGGAGGGGGACCTCCCCTTTGTCGGACTTTTTGAAAATTGAACCAAAGTTGACCGATTTGCTTGAAATTTTCATTGAAGATTGGGGTTGGCATCTAGACAAAGATCCGCTACTTTATATTTCGATATTTGGTGGCGGAGGGGGGCCTCCCCTTTGTTCGATTTTTTTTTAATGTACAGTGAAAAAACTAAAATTCTCTAAATTATTTGAGATTTACAGAGAACATGCGGTGAGGTTATGGAATTAATATGGGGTACCTGATGATTTCATATGTGGTCGGGGAGGGGGACCCTCCCCTTGCCCTACTTTTTGAAACTTGGAACAAAATTATGCGATTTGCTTGAAATTTTCATTGAATGTTGCCATCTAGACAAAAATCCACTACATTATTTTTCGATATTTGGTCGGGAGGGGACCACCCCTTTGCCCGTTTTTTTTTTAAGTACAGTGAAAACAAAACTAAACTCCCCCGACTGAAATTTTATGGAAAAAATGGTGAGGTTATGAAATTTATATCAGGTTCCTGATTTTTTAATAAAAATAAAAGGGCATAGGGAGACATCCGCTTCTCTTAAGTACATACAGAGAAACAATTTAACTTTACCGAGTTACTTGAAATTTACACAGGACTGGGGAGAGGTTACGATATTAATAGTTGATACCTGATTTTGTGATATTTGGACGAAAGAGAGGCCGCCCCTTTAGGCTTATAATTTGCTTGACATTTTCTGAGACGTTTACAAAAGGTACGCTACATCACTTTTCGACATTTGGTCGAGGGGGAAATTCTTAAGTTTTCTTGAAAAGCGGTGGGGGAAGGTTATGAACGAAGAGGCAACCTTCCTTGCCCCACACTTGAAGGAAAGTTTCAAGAATTTTCAGGGAAGGTTAGGGGTGCTATTCACTACGGTGTTTGTCGATATTGTATCGGGGAAAGTGACGTCCCTTTAAAACAATAGAGCAAAATTTAAACATCTCCGATCTACTTGAAATTTACAGGGAACGTGGGAGGAGGTGATTAAATTTATACATAATTTTTAAATTAGTATATGATTTTTCGATATCTGGTTGGGGAAGGGGAAAATTTGAATAAACTTTGTCGATTTACTTCGATAGAATTTATAGGGACCATTGAGTAGTTGTGAAATTAATATAGGGGTACGTCATAGTCCGATATCAGGTCGGAGTGGAGCGAAGGTGGGGAGAGGGTTCCCTTTTGTCCGTTTTTTTTTTTCTTAAATTGAAAGTAGAGGGTTGTCCGTAAATGGGAACTCGGTACATATATTTATGATTTCTGCACAGACTTCTTTCTGCCAGACTTCTTTTTAGTAAAGAACTTAAATTTACATGAAATTGGCAGCCAACGTAGAGGGTGCATCATTTTCCCACATTTTATCAAATGTTAATGTGGTAAAATTTTTTACTACTTTTTGCTTTTTCCGATTTATTGAATTGGAAACAGTAATTCTTTGTATGTTATTATTAATATAGTGCTTAATTTTCAGATATGTTGAGGAGAAGGATACATTTCCACACTTAAAATTCACAAGAAATTATTAGAAAATCTCTCTCCCCCTTTTTTTCTTT
>PGFW01040699.1:627-16199 GCA_003123925.1 Haematobia irritans | reverse complement strand
GGGGGAAAAAAAAAAGGGAGAGAGAATTGCATGGGTTTATTGGCTAATTACAACGCAACGTACCAATATCAACTGAATGAAATGATTTGTGGTCTTCCAAGAGGCTCTTCCGGAGGTCAACTGCTGGTGAATCTGTTTATATGGACTAATGTGTATGACCATTTTTGCCAGTGGTCATTCAGAGCACTACATAACTCAACTACTACTATACCAAAATTTTCAGCCGATCGGATGAAATTTGACTTCTCCTAGAGGCTTCGCAAGCCACATCGGGGATCCGGTTTCATATGGGGAGCTATATAACCAATAAAACATTATGGACCCGAGTGTGGAGCCGATTTTTGGCATGGTGTGTAGAGAAACCCATGAATATAAACATGTAACCCCAAAATTTCAGCGCGGATCGGATGAAATTGGCTTCTCCTTAGAGCAATGCAAGCCAATCGCAGGGCGGTTTCCGTTTAAATAATCGGGAGCTGATATACGCTAAAATTAATGGCGCCAGATTCTGAAACAACGATTTTGTTGCATGGATTGCTAGAAGAGCCACTCCTACCTAACACATGTTTAAATTTCAGGGCGGACATCGAGTCGAACATTTATACTCTCTGATTGAAAATTTGCTTCGTAGAGGCCCCTCCGCAAGCCAGAATCGGGGGACTCAGTTTCAATCATGGGAGCTTATTTATAAGAGTAAATGACCTACATCCGGAGGTGATGTCTTGAACCATGAATTTTTCGCATGGTTCGTCTCGAGACGCCACTATAATACACCACACAATCGTCACCGAAGTTGGTAGCCGGCTCCGGATCGAAAATTTGGCTTCTCCCTTAGAGCATCTGCATAAGAGCCACATCCGGGGCTATCCGGTTTACATATGGGGCTATATAATAAATTACTCGGACCGATGTGGAAACCATAATTTTTGCTGGCTTGTTAGAGGAACGCATGGATAACTTAGACCAATGTACCTACAAATTCTCAGCCCACGCGGCTCGGATGAAATTTGCTTCTCTAAAGAGGCTCCGCAAGCCAAAATCCGGCGGATCGGTTTTCATATGCCGGTGCCATCATAATATACTATGGACGGGATGTGGACGATTTGTTGCATGGTTGTTAGAGACGCATAACTAACAACATGATAAATTTGGCCGGACTCGGATGAAATTTGCGTTCCTCTTAGAGCAATCGCAAGCCAAATTGGGGTCCGTTCTTATATGCGGGCCTATACGCTAAAGTGGCGATATAGGCCCGATTTGTTATACGCATCGAGCTACGTCATAACAACTACTTGTGCCTAAGTTTCGCAAGTCGATAGCTTTAGTTTCGTAGCGGAAGTTACGGCGTGATTTCAACAGACGGACGGACAGGAGGGACTGACGGACGGAACGAAGATGCTCAGATAGACCCTCAGGAATTTCAGCTCAGTGGAGCCACAGAAAATATATATATCTTATATTGTTGTCTTAGAGCAATATTTCGCGTGTGTTATAAACGGAATGACGAAACGTTAATACTACCCCATCCTATGGTACGAGGCGTCTAAATTTTATTGCCGTGCTAAAACATTTTTATATTTTATAGCAAATTCTGTCAAAATTTTATTGCCATTTCGAAAATTTTGTCAATTTTATTTCTATACGACAATGCCATTGTCCGCAATTTTATTGCTCTGTAGAAAATTTTCTTGTCAAAATTTCTATTTCTATAGAAAATGTTGCCCGGAGAATCTCCTTTTTTTAACTTGTAGGGAGAAATTTTAGGGTCAAATTTTATTCTCTAATAATAGCGGAAACCATTTTTTCAACAATTCATGTGATTTCTTTAGGAATTCTTTGTCAAATTTTATTCTATTTAGCAACACAAAATTGCCAACTAATTTATTTCTATAGAAATCTTTTGTCAACAAATTTCATGTCATATTAGATAATCTTTGTCAAAATTATGTCTCATATAGAAAATTTTGTCAAAAATGTTCACATGTCTATCCAGCGAAAAGTTTTCTTTCAAAATTTTAATTTCTAATAGAAAATTTTGTCAACAATGTTGATTTCTATAGCAAATTTATGAGAGAGCACCCTCTTGTTGACAGCGCACTTTTTCAACAAATTCCGTCTAAAAACATCAAAAATTCGTACCGCCGAATCTACGCCAAACCGTAACAGAAGATCTGCCATTTTTGGTAGACCTCGTGTCTCATACATTCCTTCATATAAGCCTCCATGGATAAGACCAGCGACGCCCCATATATCCATGTCTGGCTCTATAACTACCCGTCCACAAAAGGTTCATATCGTGTTCGTAATTATTCTCTTCTTCCTACACCTCAACCAAAAAAATCCTGATCTGTAAACATATTGCCAAAACAAATTTTGCTTCGAGCATATATATCTTTTCCAGGATTAGATTGCAAACAAACATAATGTATTCGGCCTGGTCGAACTTACGGCGCTATATACTTGTTAAACTTTAAATATACATGTGACGATAATGCAAATAGTTTACTAAATCTATCTTTTGAGTAATATTGCAAACCTATACTAAATATTTTCCAATAATTCCCTATAAATTTGTGTTTAAGGCTTAACTCCAACTCGCCATGGCGTACTTTAAAACACCTTTAAACATTTCGTTTTGTTTTATTCTATGCTACACATTGATTATTTCAGTGTCAATAAAGCACAAACAAACCATAACACCCTTCAGGGTGTATGAACAAATGGTCATTTTAACCACCCGAATTTAATCCACCAACCAACTGGGTATGTTTTTCATAATCGGCGGCTCAGAGATATTTAATGGTTTCTGTTGTGACATTACAACATCATATACACCTGACACATTAAATAAGCATACGATAGTTGTATGTTTTTTTTTTCTAAATGGCTTGATGATGTATTTTTATGGAAATTGTGCAAAAAGTGTGTTGAACTACTTTATACCAAATAAACAAATTTTGTTATAACTGAAAGAAATGTGTGGTGTTGGTGTGTTAGTTGTTGGCTTTGGTTTGGCGTGTCTATAACAATTACAAACGACCACTTTCTTTCCGCAACTGCCATTGGTAAAGTGATTTAATGCAGATTTTGAGAATTTGAATAAATAAACGACACATTCAAATTGACTGACAAATAAACATTAATTCTAGTATTTATTTATGTTTTAATAAACGGGGTTTTGCTTCTCCATTTTTTTCAGAATTTGGTTTCACTGTAGTTTGAGAGAGCGTGAGAGAACGAGAGAGAGAGAGGTGGAACAAACAAAAACCACTCATTGAATGACATTCATCATCACCATAAGAGCTAACACAGCCATACATATTTGTTTGAATTTTGTGTATAAGGACGAAACATATACAAAAAAAAAAAACAAAATCACATTAAATTTAAAATTTCTAAATTTTTCTAAGGTATGTATACAGTTGTTTTAAATAATGTTAAGCATTCTTTTTAATATTTTTAATCCATTTTTTTCATGTCAAATATGTCAACCTTCCCTTGATTTATCTATCTATATTTTTCTTTTTATCAATATTTTCCCACAAGAGGGAATAACGCATTTAGCACCCAAGAGATTTATTTTATTTAAATATTCCCCATAGAAATCTATTTCACTGTTTGTCATGTCATGACATGCTACCATGTCAGTGCCGACATTGATGTTGTATTTACACGATATTCATTGTAAAAATTGTGTGTTAGCACCATAAGATATTTAATTATTCCAAATTGCCATCGACGTCTAGCTAAGCCAGTAATGTGTTACGCCAGCAGTGAATTGTGATGTGATCGATGATAACGCAATACTTAACTAATGCTTGATTTATTAATTAATATGATTATTTTACTTTAATATTAAAAAAAAAAAATATTACAAGATATAATAACAATGTTACCTATGGAAACCTATAAATTACGAGCTTCAACTTTAGAGCAAATGGTAAATAAAAACCTGTACAAATAATTTTTCTTTGAAAAAATCTTTCTTCGGCTTAATGCGATGTCTTAATAGTATGTACACAAATATATATGAAGAGTTTTTTGTGTTAAAAAAAAACTGGTGGAATCGTAATGTATCGAGTCTGTAAACAATTTCTTGTCCTTAGATACGTATGCGAATAGTTTAGCTTAATCTTGGAAAACACATTTTTCATGATATAAGATTGTTTCTTGAAAAAAAAGAACATATAATTGGGAGCTATATCTAAATCTAAACACCAGATTTCAACTCAAAATTTGGCACGGCAATAGCAACTATGCTACATCTAGACTCTCATTGTGCAAAATTTCACACTAAATCGGAGTTAAAAACTTGGCTCTCGTGGTCATGAATAGTGTAAATCGTGACAAGACGTTATATATGGGAGCATATATCTAATCCTGAACCGATTTCAACCAAATTGTGGCACGCAATAGACTACAAGCTAATCTACTCCTTGACAAAAATTTCAACTAATCGGAGCAAAATTGGCCCTCGCTGTGGTCATATGAGTGGTAAATCGGGCGAAAGCTTATAGTGGAGATATATCGCCAAATCTGACGGCGGATGTTCAAGCGCAATTTGTTTTCACACGCATAGTTTCAATGCAAATTCTACTCCCTGTGCAAAAATTTCAACGTAAATCGGGAGTTAAAAAATTGGCCTCCTGTGGTCATATGAGTGTAATATCGGGTGAAAGCTATCATATGGGAGATATATCCAATATCTGAACCGATTTCAACACAAATTGGCACGCATAGTTACAATGCTTAATTCCACTCCTGTCAAAATTTCAAAACCACATCGGAGTTAAAATCGGGCGAAAAGCTATATATGAGAGCTATACAAATCTGAACGGCGATTCTGGCCTGGTATTTTGGCAAGTTTTTCGAAGCCCATATAAAATATGTCGGATGTACGGAATTTGAGGAAGATCGGTTGATATACACCCAATTATGACGTCAGATCGCCGAAAAATATATATGCAGCTATATCTAAATCTGAACGCAAAATCAATTAGGGATCGTCTTGGAGCCGAAAACAGGATCCCTAATACAAATTTGAGGACAATCGGACTAAAACTCGCGAGCTGTACTTTGCACACAAAAATACATCACAGACAGACATGAAGCAAGAACGGCACGTGACATCGCTAAATCGACATCAGAAGTTTAATCTCCTAAGCCGATCGTATACTAAAAGGTAGGTCCTATGATTACTCTTCTTTGGCGTTACATACAAATGCACAAACTTATTAACCCTGTACCAAACAGTAGTGGTGAAGGTAATAAAAAACACTAAATCTGAAATTCTTCAAAAAGTAATGTTAGGTTTGCCACTTACCCTATATTTCCCACCATGACATCGATACCTCAGATGAAGGGATCCTTCAGATGTCCGAACGGTGTTTCAAGCATTGTCGTGAAACCACATAGAGAAACCTTTAAAACACTTAAAAATGTACCTGCGATACTGAGAGCGATATTAACCGCTGAAAATTTTTTTGGTATTCGGGTCCACACTGGGTTTAAACCCACTAACCCATATGTACTGCACAAGAATCTGAGAGGATACAGCAGGAACGAGAAAGGCTCAGCATAACTCTCTGAATGATTATCTGGCAGCCAGCATTTGAAGATACGCCGAGGCTTCAGACTAAGGAAGGGCTAGATCCAACGAACCCACTCCCAAGCTTTCATTAAAACATGTCGAGCAGCAATTGGAACAAAGTCCAGTGAGGAGTACGCCTGAGGTACTATTGGACACCCATTTTCCGGAAATCAGACGGTTGAACCATGTACTGGCGGGTGCACACCGTGGCTCAGCGGTCGTTTCCGTATCGAGAAATTTGGTATGCCGGAATCTAGAATAAAATGGCGTTAAATTAGCTTGGATCAGTTCAATCCCCCGGACCCTGATGGAAATTACTCTCGGCGAGTTAAAAGCGGTGGCTGACTAGAATTATCCCCTGGTTGTCGGGCGGAATAATATATAGAGGAGTATCAAACTTAGGCATATATTCCAGTGAAAGTGGAGGGAAACACAAAGAAAAGTGCGTTTTCATACCTCAAAGCGGGAAAAGCCTTCTCACTGCGAGTGCGAAGGATTCCGACGCAAATCAGATAGTAGCGTCGATTCAAGTTTGATGTCGAAACGACAACATGCATACTCGAGAGGGCAGGTCTACTGATGACCTGCATACATGAAGCTAAGTGCCAGTCTTTATTGAAAGCTCGACTATCTGTCAAGAGAATACTGTGCCTTCTAGACATCGAAGGGGCGTTCCAATAACGTCGCATCCGAGCTCGATATTAAATGGACTAACAACTCTGAATGTTGATCAGTATATCTTAGGCTGTTAGACGGAACTCTAAGGACAGAGACGATATTAATATGGACTGACAACTCTGAATGGTTGATCCAGTATATCTTTAGCCTGCTTAGACGAACTTCTACAGGAATGAAGACGCATTTCAAGTCCACACTCAGGACAAAGCAAATACAAGGTATTGTGACAGAGGCACTCCTGCAAGGATGAAGTTCTATACCGTCTCTTTGGAATGTTGCTATAAACGACCCTTCTGGTTTCCCTAAAAAAAGAAAGGATACAAGTGGTGGCATACGCAGGATGATGTGACGCTAGCAGTCACGGTGGAAACTTCCCATCAACAGATATTATACATAATAGCCCTCCGGACGACTGAGAAATGGGCGAAAGATAATGTCTTGGGGAGAATTCTGCAAAGAAACAGAACTAGTCCATGTACTCGCAAAGATCGCAAAACTCCCACGTTAGGTTCGCCATTTCGTTTACGGGGGTAATGAAATTCCCTTTATGTGAGTGTGCCAATAGCCTTGGTTATTTTGGAGCAGGAAGCTGCACTTTTAAGGCTTAAATATTCTGAAAAAGGGCGAGGAAAAGCAACGGTAGCTTTAGACTCGTGCAAAAGGCAAATAGGGAAAAAGTGGGGACTAAAGACCAAAAATTGTGCATCTGCCTAACGCGGCAGTGGTTTAGACCTACTCTGCTATATGGCTGTTGTAGTCGTCGGTGACCGCACTTCACCAGCCAACAAGTTTAAATGACAAAGTGCTTGTGTATCTCAGGTCATTCAGCCAAGATCAGGAACAAAATTTAATGTCATACGGCATCTTATTGCCTTAGACATTTTGGTCAAACAGTCAGTTGCAACTAGACGGCTGTGCGTTGCGCGAGCTTATCGCTGTGGTCGGATAAAAAGTTACGGTCACAGTTCGGTATCAAAATAATCGCCAGAATGTGCCCTAACGTAGTGGATAAGACTTTGGCGAGACCACGTTTTCGACAATATAGTTTGAGACTTAAATTCGTCTCAACAGTTGAGGGCGCTGGTGTTTAACACGCGGACCCCGGGTAGCTAAAAGAATATATAGAGTGCTACATTGAATGCTCAAAAATTGGATTGGCCAAGTGGGTTTCGGATATATTTCTAAAGATCTGGAACTTCGATTATAGCGAATAAGATACCCGATTCACTGTAGTGTTTTTCAGGTCTGAAATATTAGCAATAAGAGAAGTGGGTGAGGCTGAGAAGTAATGCTCTCCAAGCAATATTGGCATTAATATACTACTGCAGACATAACCTGCGCAAATAAAATCCTTGACTCTGTGTTCCTCAACTCGAAACGGCCATCGACTGCCGCAAATCTGTCTCAATGAAAGACGGCTGAGCAGGTCACAATATCACTCTAAATGGGTGCCTGGCCATAGGAACATACCCGGGAACTGCGGAGCAGATGAGCCTGCAAGACTAGGAACTCCTTATAAGTCATTCCAGGGGAACTAGAATCTGTTGGTATGCTCTGCTGCATAGAAACTGTGCTGCCATGATGGCAAATGTTCGATGGGAGAATTGAATAATGGGTTGTAAACGGTACCCAAGCAAATATGGCCCCATTTAAAACTAAGCCGTACACTAGATATAACCTAGTGTCTAAGAGACGCCAGATATCACGTTCTGATAATATCTTAACGGGTCGCTACCCTGAACATAGGCGATTGTTGCGAAAAACTATGGTGCGAAGTAATACATGAACTATTGTAATGAACTGTCAATGATGCGGAGGAAAAAGGAACTCAATAAGACTCTTGTGTGAGGTCCTGCAATTTTTGTGTAAGGCGTAAGCAAATTTTAGGGGCATATAGCTTCAGATTACTGCGACCTGGAAACGTTACTTAAGCAGTCTGCTAAGGTTTGTTTGAAGCAATCTGGTTGTTCAACCAGAAAGAAAATAATCGAGAAAGGTTCAGCGTTAAAACTAGAAGTGCCCAATATTTATGTAATTCATGGTTACTTTTACGTTAATGTGGATCACAATGGACTGAATAGTCTAAGTGAGCCTGAATCTTAATCGGCTGCCACTGTTAACCTAATCCTACCTAAAACTAACCTAACCTAACCATGTATGCAAGGCGACATGCCTAACCATTGCGTATACCACGTTGGCCCCCGTATAGA
The DNA here is from genome assembly GCA_003123925.1 of Haematobia irritans. Taxonomy (NCBI): domain Eukaryota; kingdom Metazoa; phylum Arthropoda; class Insecta; order Diptera; family Muscidae; genus Haematobia; species Haematobia irritans. Next base: position 7,721 of record PGFW01040699.1, on the reverse strand, counting down.
AATAAATCACATATTTGATTGTGGGTAACTTTCTCTTTCGGTATACTCATAATAGTATATAACATTCTAAGTTTTGCTTTTTTCAATACCTCCTACCAATGGCTTCATAAGCCAAATCGAGAAAACGTCAGATCAGAAACTGAAGTAAGCATTTACTTAAAACATTTTAAGTAATAGACGACTAACGTCTATGTTAAATTATAACATAATACTAAATATTTATTCTTTCATGTGTTCAGAAATGAGCGGCATGAATTAATTCATGGCCGAACTTTTTAGATTCAAACTGACCACTCCACATAGTTGGTGATTTTGTTTAAATATAATTCACACATTCTCTGAATTATTGAATATATACTATATAGATTTGTTTAGGCGGTACAATAAAACGGTGCTGTTTTGTATAGGGGATTTTTTTTTTATTATTTTTTTTCGCATAAATATCAAATGACAAGAAACCGTTGTTAAAAACGATGAACTTAAGATATCACTATATCATTATTGGCAATATTTATGGGAAAATGATTTTTTATGATTGTCAGCTCAAGAAGCAAACTTCCATAAGAAACTCGGCTCTAAATGTTTTCTACTGGATGCGGAAAATTAGAATGTGGGATTAGAGAACAGATGGCGTTTGAAATATCACTCATTCAGTCCAAAACTGAAACTAAAGGGTGATTGTTTTAAGCTATTTATTTTTTTGCAATACTGGTTAAACCAGCTGATACGAGTTTTGTGTTTTGTTTTATAAAACTGCCAACACATCTTCAGATTTGTTCTACTAATCTAATCCATGGAATCGTCTTGGCAAACGAACAACACTTGCAATTATAGAATTTTATTTATCAAAATGCGTGATCTGTTTTAAAGAAAAGTCTCGTGTGTTCCTTCCATTTGATAGTCAGTTTAAATCGACCCCACTGAGCGTGTACTTGACTATTTGTGATCTAAATTTCGCTATTAAATTTACATTGTTTGATGCTAATCACCAACGACGCCTAACGTTAGTAGCGAACTGAAGAAAAATCACCAGCTGTATCGGCCTATGTTAAGAAAGGTGATTTGCTACTCAAAACAACGTTGGAACATTTTGGGCAGAAGAACGACCTTACCGTAACGGCAGAATTTTTGTTGAATTGGGCTTTTGGGATATCCACTATTTTAAATTTCGTTATGTGACGAAGCCCATTTCGGCTCAATGGTTATGTAAATAAACGACATGTCGTTGTTGTAAGTGAAGACGTCAGTCCATTGCAAAAAACCTATAAAAATAAGCAAAATTCTCATTTGAGTGAATATCAGACAGAACATTGGCAAAAGTCGCCAATGCATCAAAAATGTCATAGACAATTGGTGATGGTTTTATTGGGCTGGTGGCTGTCATTGAACCGTTCCTGGTGAGATGCATACCTCACTTTTTTGCCCAAAATGCTAGAGTGACTTGCGCAATATAAGCTTTAATAAGACGCGCGCAGGGATCGAAAAGTACAATTTTTAAAGAAAGTACACAAAAAAGGTATTTTTTTGAGAGAAAAAGTACGTTTTACTTAATTTCAACAAAAATCCATTGACAACAGAGTAAGAAAGTCTAGAAGTGGGCGGGACCCGACTATATTATAACCTGCACCACTTTGTAAGATCTAAATTTTCCATACATATTCAACATCCGTCAAAATGTGTTAGGGGCTATATTATTAAAGGTTTGTCGCCAAATACATATATTTAAATATCACTCGATCTGGATCAGAAATTTGATAGACTTCTACAAAATCTTATAGACTCAAAATTTAAGTCGGCTAATGCATCTAGGGTGGAACAACAATTGTTAGTAAAAATTATGGAACATTTAAATCTGAAGCAATTTTAAAGGAAACTTCGCAAATAGTTTTATTTATGATTTATTAGCTCGATATATATGTATTAGAAGTTTAGGAAAATAAGAGTCATTTTTTACCAAACTTTTTTCGATAAGCAGGGCGATTTACAAGGAAAATGTTGGTATTTATCACCATTTTGTCGAAAAACAGAAAAACCATATATTATGGGAGCTATAATCTAAATCTGAACCGATTCAACCAAATTTGGCTAAGCATAGCTTCAATGCTATTCTATCTCCGCTGTGAAAAATTTCACGTTAAATAAGAGAGCAACATTGCGCCACTGTGGTCAATAATGAGTGTAAATCGGGCGAAATCGATATTATATGGGTGGCTATATATCCAATCTGAACCGGTTCTTTCAATAAAATTGGTATACTTCGGCGAACGATATATATGGGAGCTATAATCCAAATTGAACGCTGATTTCACATAAAATTTGGCACGCTTGACTACACACTAAATGTACTCCTAGTGCAAATTTCAACGCAAATTGGGTAAAACTCTGGCTTCTGGGATCTGTATTTAGTCCATTATCGGGCGAAAGATATATATGGGAGCTATATCTAAATCTGTAAACCGATTTCAATAAAAATTGGCACACTTTGACTATAGTACTAATGTTTCATCTTGTGCAAAAATTTTAAGTCAAATTCCTGCGGCCATTATAAGTCCATATCGGCGAAATATATAATATGATGGAGCTATCATCTAAATCTGAAACCGTTTACTTTTCTTCCAAAAATTCGAAATAGTGTTTTCTATCTGAGCCTAAAAACACATACTTGGCTAAATTGATAGCGATTGACTAAATCTGCGGACCTAGACTTTGAATTACAAAAGTGTTTCGACGTGACAGACGGACATGATTGTATGATCTCAAGGAGCCGCCTGGAGCATTCAATAAGACACCATGTGTCTTACTCGTCTCTAATTCTAGGGTGTTGTATACACCCCAGCAAAAATAGCGTTCGGCCAAAAAAATAGTAATTGAAAGAATGTTTCTTTTTGATCTCGGAAAGTTAGTGCAAAATTGACGCAGGAAAGCGATGAATTAACATACGGGCTTGTCATAGGACAGAAGTCCTCCATTTCAAACGCCCGGTGGCACTTCTGTAAGGTGATAATCCGAATTTCAATGTTTTGGATGAAAATTACAAAATTATGGTGATATTTTTGTTATATAAACTATTTTTTATAATTTTTTTTTTAATAAATTTTTTAATGGACTCCAACGCTTGTCTGAAACGTTTGAACCTTCAAAGGATCTTAAAAAATTTCATCAATTCTTTCTCAAAATAATTTGTACACCGATTGTATGAATCTTAAGATCTGTTTTTAACAGACAATTTGAAAGCCAAAAAAGTTAAAATTACCCAATTAAAAATATGAAAAAAGCATGTTTAAAAAATTGAGTGAAAAATAACTTCCTCGTGTAGTTAAATAAAGAACATCATTGGGAAGTATATCTTCTGGAATGCTTTTAAAGTTATCCTTGGAAGAACTTCCAAAATTTTTTGCTGGGGGCACACGTGTGGCGCAGGGTATAATTATTGTCGAGAGCTCCTTTAGACTGAATTTGAATGAAAATACAATTTTGTTTGTCAACTCCTCAATTTTAAATATTATTTTTTTTAGTTTTTATATCCCGTTTACGAAATGTAACCACGGTGCCACAGTTGTAGAAATTTCTACTGTTATGGATTGGTAGAAGTCATGGTACTTCATGAAATTTTTTGACAAAATTTTTTCTTTATAGAAATAAAACTTTGACAAATTTTCTCTAGAAATAAAATTTGTATCAATATTTTCTATAGAAATAAATTGATAAAATTTTTTGTATTAAGAAATAAAAAATTTGACAACATTTTCTATAGAAATAAAGATTTTGACAGCAAACTTTTCTATAGAAATAAAATTGAAAAAATTTTCGTATAGCAAATAAAATTTTGATACAATTTTTTCAAAAGAAATAGAAATTTTGAACAAAAAATTTTTTATAGAAATTAAAAATCTGACAAATTCTATATAGAAATATAAATGTTGACAAAATTTTCTATAGAAATAAAATTTTGAAAACAATTTTCCAAAAAAAAGATTTTGACAAAATTTCTGTAAGAAATAATGTTGACAAAACTTTTTGAAGAAATAATTTTTTGGCGAAATAATATTTTTTTGGATAAGATTTTCTCCGTGAAATGTAATGGTTCGCATTATTTTAGTACGGCGATCGGATAACTCTCTCAATCAAGAAAGTGTTCGTACTAAAATATATCGCGGGGGTACTACGGTACTGAACAGGGTGAAAAAGTATTGAAAAAAAGTAAGCATATAAGCAAATTTTCCATCCCTGGTGCTACGTGCCAAACATTAACGTGTAACCATGGGTCATGAGAGGCGAGTTCGGTGATCGCTAAGATCTTGCGATTTTTACGCCTTTAAGACATTTTTCGTGGCTATTGTTAAAAGCTCAAAATTCTGTAACAAGATTGAAAGCATTTATTGTTGTAGATACCGTGAATCGAAAATATCTTGAAAGAAGTATGGCAAACATTATATAAGCGGATGGGCTAATCTTTGAGGTGCAGTTGCGGTCAAACATTTTCCATGAAATAATCTTACACAAAAACATTACTGTCCGATTCAAACAAAAACCCGTTACTATCGAATTCAAGTAAAGAAAAATTGACCTATAACTCTTAAAAAAATCAACCCTTTACATTCATTAAGCACATTCCCAATAGGTTTAATTTCATATGTGCATGTTCGTGCCCACAAATACAGCAATAAAGGAACAGCAATGCATCGGCATCGTTATTGGAGATGAAGAGTTCAAGCGAAAATATCAATGGTTACTTTCGGTCTCCATTAAGTATCGATCGGCAAAAGCCATGAAAAAGATAGCTTATGCTGTGTAGTGGTGAAATCAGCTGGGCTTTGGTGTATTATTGAGCTGAGGCATACCGAGCGAAACGGCCACAGGACTCATGAAATCGGAAACTCAATTTGATGAGTTTCGAACGATGAGAAATTTCGCAATATTTGCACAATGCTATATTGTAAAACCCGTAAATATTTATGGAAACAACTCAACTGGGAGTTCCTTCTCATCCACGATAGCGATAGCCGCAGATATTGCTCGCTTGCTGAGTAACTCATGTCCAGATCGATGACGCGATGATTCTGGCTAATCATCATTTTCGATCTGATGAGTAAATCAAAAATTTGGTCTACTCGGTGGATTGAAGTCAAAAACGCTATTAACAATAATTATTCGATCTTATTAGATATGTCGATCTTAAAATCCAGATATCAATATATCAACAAGGCCTAACATACACATGTTTCATTCGTCTGGGTAAATCGAATGTCCATAGCTTTTTAGCGTATTATACGCGGCGGGGAGATGATTCATTTTGGGTCTATATGTCTAACTTATATTGAAAACAGTATTATATACCCTCGCACCTATAGGATGGGGGTATATTAACTTTGTATCTCCGTTTGTAACACATCGTATAATATTGGCTCTAGAGACGCCCATATAAGTATATATTATTCTGGGTTTGTGGTGAAAGTCCGAGTCGGATCCTAAGCATGTCCGTTTCCGTCCATTCTGTCTGTTGAAATCAGCCTAAACTTACGAACGGTTGACAAGGCCTATCGACTTGAAACTTGCTACAAAGTAGTTGTTGTTGATGTAGTGGGATTGGGGATATCGTGCCACTTTTACGTATAGCCCCCATAGTAACGGACCCTCAGATTTGGCTTACGAAGCTTCTAAGGATGAAGCACATTTCATCCGATCCGCTGAAATTTGGTAAGCATGGTGTTGGTATATTCGGATCTAACAACCAAATCAAAAATTGATCCACATCGGTCCAAAATTATATATTAGCCTCCATATAAATCGATCCCCAGATTTGGCTTGCGGAGCCTCAAAGAGAAGCAAATTTCATCCGAATCCGCTGAAATTTGTTAACATGGTGGTTGTGTAATGGTCCTCTAGCAACCCATGCAAAAATTGGTCCACATCGTCCACAATTATTATATCCCATATAAAACCGATCCCCGATTCTGGCTTGCGGAGCCTCAAAGAGAAACAAAATTTCAATCCGAAGTCCGCGACCTGAATTTGTACATCGGTTTTGGTATATGGTCCTAAACAACGAATGCGAAAATTGGTCACATCGGTCCATAATTCTATAATAGCCCCCATATAAACCGATCCGTCATATTTGGCTTGCGGAGTCTCAAAAGAGAAAAATTTCATACCGAATCCGCTGAAATTTGGTAGCTATAGTGTTGGTATATGGTCTCTACCAACATGCAAAAATTGGTCCACATCGGTGCGCATAATTAATATATAAGCCCCCATATAAACTCGATCCCGCGCAGATTTGGCTTGGTCGGAAGCCTTCATAAGAATAAGAAAAATTTCATCCGATCTGGCTGAAATTTGGTACAGATGAGTTGGTAATATGGTCTCTAACAACCAATGCAAAAATTGGTCCATATCGGTCCTTAAATTTATATAATAGCCCCCATATAAACCGATCTCGCAGATTTGGGCTTGTGGAGCCTTTAAGAGAAGCATATTTCATACCGATCCGGCTGAAATTGTAGCATAGTGTTGGTAATATGGTCTCTAACAACCAATGCAAAAATTGGTCGCACATCGTCCATAATTATTATAGCCCCATATAAAACCGATCCCCAGATTTGCTTGCGGAGACCTCAAAGAGAAACAAATTTCATCCGATCCAGGCTGAAATTCTGTACACGGTTTTGGTATATGGTCTCTAACAACGATCGAAAATTGGTCTCACCGCATGCGTCATAATTCTATATAGCCCATATAAACCGATTCCCATAAAATTGGCGTTTGCGGAGTCTCAAAAGAGGAACAAATTTCATACCGATCCGGCTGAAATTTGGTAAACTGGTGTTGCATAATGGTCTCTAACAACCATGCAAAAAATTGGTCCACATCGGTCGCATAAAATTATATATACTCCAATATAAACCGTTTCTCCCAGATTTGACCTCCGATCCGTTCAACATTTTGTAAACGTGGTGTTAGTATATGGCCCGCTAACAACCACACCAAAAATTGTCCATCATCGTCTATAGTTATAATTAGGCCGACGTCCCCAATCACACAAAAATTGTCCAAATCGTTCAATAGTCATGTGTGCCACTCGAGCCAAAAATAAA
>PGFW01040695.1:0-14067 GCA_003123925.1 Haematobia irritans | reverse complement strand
CTAGAGAAACTAAAATTTTTTGTTTTGTTTGTTTATTGTTGGCTGTTTCTTCAATCGTTATTTGTTGTTTTTGATCTCAGCTTAAGTCATTGCCATTGACTAAACTACAAGTGTAGCTTAACAAACAGAGGAAAAGTATGCTTGTCAAATTTATTTTGGCAAAAGCCTATAGACTGCGAGATGTGTTGGATGCTACAGCTGTTCGGAATTACCACATTCCTCACCAGCATCCTCAACTTGCAGCAAAACTTATCTACCAATTATCAGAATTAAATTCGTGGGAAATTCACTCAACCAAAGTGAAATACACTGAACCTCCGAAAATTTTTTGACAAAAATTTTCTATAGAACTCGAAAGTTTTTTTAAAAATTTTTTATAGACATAAAATTTTGACAAAATTTTCTATTAGAAATTAAAATTGATAAAAATCTATAGAAATAAAAATTTTGACCAAAATTTTCTATAGAAATACAATATGTTTATTTTAAAATTTTCTATAGAAATACAGTGTTTTTACAAATTTCTATAGAAATTAAATTTTGACAAAATTTTTCTATAAAATATTTTTTTTATTTTAATTATAGAAATAAATTTTGACAAAATTTTCTATAGAAATACAATTTTTTAAAAATTTTCTAGAGAAATAAAATTTTGACAAAATTTTCTATAGAAATAAATATTTTTTAAATTTTTCTATAGACATAAAATTTAAACAAAATTTTCTATAGAAATAAAATCTGGACAAAATTTTCTTATAGAAATAAAATTTCTAAGCAAATGTTCTATAGACATAAAATTTTGACAAAATTTTCTATAGAAATAAAATTTTGATAAAATTTTCTATAGAAATAAAATTTTGACAAAATTTTTCTATAAAAAAAAAATTTTAAAAATTTTCTATAGAAATACAGTTTTTTTTACAAAATTTCTATAGAAATAAAATTTTGACAAAATTTTCTAATACAAATATTTTTTTTTTTTTTAAATTTTATATAGAAAATAAATTTTGACAAATTTTCTATAGAATATACAATTTTTTAAAATTTCTAGAGAAATATAAATTTTGACAAAATTTTCTATAGAATAATATTTTAAATTTTTCTATTAGACATATAAAATTTAAAGCAAAATTTTCTATAGAAAATAAAATCTGGACAAAATTTTCTATAGAAATAAAATTTTAACAAACTGTTCTATATAAATAAAATTTTGACAAAATTTTCTATATAAATAAAATTTTGACAAAATTTTCTATAGAAATAAAATTTTGACAAAATTTTCTATAGAAATAAAATTTTGACAAAAATTTCTATAGAAATAACTTTTTTTAAAATTTCATAGAAATAAAATTTTGACAAAATTTTCTATAGAAATATTTTTTTTTTTAAATTTTATATAGAAAATAAAATTTGACAAAATTTTTCTATAGAAATATTTTTTTTTTTTTTTTAAATTTTCTATAGGCATTAAAATTTTAACAAAATTTTCTATAGAAATAAAATCTTGACAAAATTTCTATAGAAATAAATTTTTAAAAATTTTATAGAAATAAAATTTTTGACAAAATTTTCTATAGAAATATATTTTTTTAATTTATATAGAAATAACAATTTTGACAAAATTTCTATAGAAATAAATTTTGACAAAATTTCTATAGAAATAAAATATTTGACAAAAATTTTCTATTAGAAATAAAATCTTGACAAACAATTTTTTCTATAGAAATAAAATTTTTGACCAATATTCTATAGAATAGAAATTAAGTTTTTGACAAAATTTTCTATGACAAAATTTTCTATAGAAATATTTTTTTTTTAATTTTCTATTAGAAATAAAAATTTTGACAAAAAATTTTCGTATAGAAATAAAATTTGACAACATTTTACTATAGAAATAAAATTTTTGACAAATTTTCTATGACAAAATTTTCCTATAGAAATAATTTTTTTTTAATTTTCTATAGAAATAAATTTTGACAACAAATTTTCGTATAGAAATCTCATTTTTGACAAAAATTGTCTACAGAAATAAAATTTTGATTAAATTTCCTTTAGAAATAAAAAAAATTTCTATAGACAAAAAAATTTCTTAACAAAAATTGTTTATAGCAAAATAAAATTTTTGACAAAATATTCTATAAAAATAGAATTTGACAAAAATATATTCTATAGCTAATAACATTTTACAATTTTCTTTAAAATTAAAAACTTTTTTGTTTATAGTTTTTTGGTTAAAATTTTCTCAGAGTATGGTCAGATTAGTTTTGTCTGACAAAATGTGTCTTATATGAATAAAATTTTGAGGAAAAATTTTCTATAGGAATAAAGTTTTTGACAAAAATTTATCTATAGAAATTAACAATTTTGACAACATTATTTTATAGAAATAAATTTTTTATACAATTTTTATAGAAATAAAATTTTGAGAAAATTCCAAATAGAAATAAAATTTTTAAGAAAATTTTAATAGAAATAAAATTTTAAACAAAATTTTCTATAAAAATAACATTTTGTCAAAATTTTCTATAGAAATTAAGATTTAAAAAAAAAAAAATCTATGGATAATAATTGTTTTTTATACAATTTTCTACAGAAATAAATTTTGACAAAATTTTCTATAGAAATAAGATTAAAAATAATCTATAGAAATAACCATTTTGACAAAATTTCTATAGAAATTTACAATCTGATAAAATTTTTCTATAGAAATAATTTATTTTAAAAAATTTTCATATGAAATAAACATTTTGGACAAAAATTTTCTATAGAAATACAATCTTGGTTAAAATTTTCTATAGCAAATAAAATTTTTGAAAAATTTTCTATTAGAAATAAATTTTTTAAAAATTTTCTATAGAAATAAAATTTATGGACAAAAATTTTTCTGTTAGAAATAAAATTTTTGACAAAATTTTCGTATAGAAATTAAAATTTCTGAACAAAATTTTTCTATATATTTTTTTTTAATAAAATCTTTTTTTGATTGATATTTTTTGTTTTGTAAAATTTTCTCTAAAGTATGGTAGATTATTTTTGTCTGACAAAATTGTCTATAGAAATTAAATTTTGAGAAAATTTTTCTGTAGAAATAAGTTTTTTATACAATTTTGTATAGAAATAAAATTTTGACAAACCTTTCTATTGAAATAAAATTTTATAGAAATACATTTTTTATACAATTTTCTACAGAAATAAAATTTTGACAAAATTTTTATAGAAATAAAATTTTTACAAAATTTTCTATAGAAATAAACATTTTGACAAAAATTTTCTATAGAAATTAAATTTTGACGAAAATTTTTTTTATATACTTATTTTTTTTACCTATGTTACTTTACATATGTAGCCACCCTGAATATAGTTTCTGTATTGCCATGATGCATAATAATTTGGGATACCTACAAAAATAAAAAAAAAAATTCTTTTCATGGGATGCCCCCATTTAGAGCGTATAATGGCTATTTAAATGAAAAAATAAATTATCCGCTCTGAAGATCTGAAAAAGAAACAAAAATCAAATACTCAATATTTAGTGTTCTTATGTTCTCTTGCCTCGCAAATAGCTTTAAAATATAGTATTTTCTTTCCGAACTTGGTCCTTGTTGAAGACATATTTTTTTTTTGTATACACCACCATTGTTTATCTGTACTCTGGTTTTTTTCCTTCGCGTCCCTTAAGTGGGGAATATGATGTATACTTTATGTTATGAAAATTCATTCATTTGTGGCAAATCTCAGCAATGTAGCTAATTCCCAAGATAAACTTCATCTTCTTCTCTTTGAATATTAATATTTATGCCTACCAAACCTACTATGGTTGTGTATGGATGCGCAGGCAAAATGACAATGAAGCAAAGACGGTCACAAACCACTTTAGAAAAATTTTCCACGTGTTTAGACGTTTTCTCTTTTTCTCATTCTTTTAGCATCGACACGATTTTATTGCAGTCCTCTGAGAGATATTAGCGAACATCTTCCTCGGCTTCTTTGTTATTTTTATTCATTAAACCAGTACAACTTGGTTATAAGCGAACCGAATCCAAATCTAAAAGAAAATTCTAAGAAAAGAGCAAATCACACACACGCACCCACACACAAAGGAATAACTTATCCACCATTTAGATAACTACAAATGGTGATTTATAAATCTTTAATTTAAGCTTGAATTCATTTATTTGAAATAATTTCATAGCAAATACCTTTTGCTCTTTACATTAAGAGGGTATTCGGAAAAGGCCAAAGTATGAGTATTTTTTTTTCGGGCATAATGTTACTACTCAAAGGTCTATACGGGGTAAGATAAATTTAACCATATTACTCTTAGTGCCACCTGAACAAGCCAAGGTTATTTTTCACTTTCGTTTTCCTTTCTCGGTATTTGGATTATCAACAAAAACACAAAAAACAGAGGCATTAAACTGCCAAGCATATGTCTGATATATGAAAAGCTCAGTCAAAGTAACACTTCAAATGGCCAAGGACATTCTCTCTGTGAACAAGAGCAAATAGCAAACGGGTCCCACCCAATAAAACAAAAGCCTGTCAAGGTCATGAACACTAACACAATGCAAAAAGCTTGTGCCACATAGTAGTGTAGGTGTAAGCCTTACATGAGAAGTACACATAAAAAACACTTACCTACACCTAAATGGATTATTTAATGGAAACCAACAACAGAACAGCAGTTCGGGATTTTGTTTTGTTACATGAAAGAACTTGACCAAGAATTTCAAGAGTAATTAAAATGGATACCAAAATGGGTTGAGATGTTTTTTTTCGAATAACTAAATTATTATTCTTAACAAATTTTTAAGAAAAGTTTGGGAATTTATTTAAAGGCTTTCAAGTGAGTAGGGGAGATTTTGATTCCCCATTAAATTTAGATGTTCCTTTATGCAGATGTATACCTCGCTGTCTTGGGGCTGAAATCTTAGTCGATTGCAAAAACAAAGGACTATAATAGGAAAGAGGATCAACTCAATTTTGTATTTTTCTACTGTTTAAATGAAAATGATTTTTATTCAAGAGATCAAATCGCAGTACACAGCTAGAAATAAATTTTTTATTGAAAAATTTTCTTAGAACATAAAACTTTAATAAAAAATTTACTTATTAGAAATAAAATAAAGACCAAAATTTTTAAGAAAAAGTTTTTGGAAATTTATTTTAAAGCCTTTTTCCAAGTGAGGAGTAGGGAGATTTGATTCCCATAAATTTAGATTGACCTTTATCAGATGGTAATACATCTAGTCCGATTGGCCCAAACAAAGGGACTATAATAGGAATAGATAAACTCAAGATTTTATATTTCTACTGTAAATGATAATCCCTTTTTGTTCAAGTTGATTTCAAATCGCAGTACACTAGCAGAAATACATTTTTATGAAAAATTTTCTGTAGGAAATAAAACCTTAAAAATTTAAAAAATTTTACTATAGAAATAAGATAAAGACCAAATTTTCTGTGGACAAAAATTTTTCTATAGATATAAAATTCTGAGAAAAATGACTATAGAAATAAAATTAGAAATAAATTTTCTTATAGCAAATAAAATTTTTTGATAAAATTTTCTATAGACATCAAATTTTAGGAAAATTTTCTAGAGAAATAAAATTTGCAAAATTTCTCTCGACAAAAAATGTTGTCCAACGTTTTATAAAAACAAGTATATACAGCAGTAAATTCGGCCGGGCCGAATTTTAAAATACCCACCACCATTGAATCAAGTATAATAGTTTACTTATGAAAAACTTCTTTCGTCCGTAGTGGGTTACTTTGAATAATATATAGAATTGTAGGCAGGGTTTGATGCACAAATCTTCTCCCAAACGCACCAGCGCCCGAAAGACAACTTTTAAGATTCTACTATGAAGACCAGATAAAATTCTTTATTTTATGAGAACCAAATTTTGTTTAGAGTTTTAGAGAAAATATAAACATATCGTGTATATGTTGAAATTACGCCTGGATTTAAAATCTTAAAATCTGTAGATTTTTCCTTCATTTATTTTAAATTACAAATGACGTAAAATCTGGAACTTTTTTTACTTTCGTTTGAAGCAATTTTCATGATCAGTGCGTCGTGCTATACCCTTGAATAAATTATTCTTTTTTTGAGAAACGTTAATTTTAGACAGCAAAGTTTTTCTTTTTGACAACAAATTTAGAGGACAATCGATTTGAATAAACGAAAACACTTAATAAAGAAAAAGAAATTTCGTTTGTCTAAATTTTATTATAGATTTACTAATTTCCAGCAAATCGCGATAAAACATACGGATTCTAGGAAGCCCAAGAAATAAAAGCCGGGAGATCGGATTAATTAGGTGTATATGGGGGCTTATTAACCAAACATGGACGATAGGCACCATTTTTGCTACTCACATATTTGTGATGCTTAAAATATCTTCCAGATTTTTCCAATTTCAAAAAACAAATCGCGCAAGAAAATATAGGTCTTAGACGCCAAGAAGTACAAAATCGAGAGCGAGATCAGTCTATATGGGGGTTATAACCAAAATATGGACGACATATACCTCAATTTCGGCACTTCTTATTTGTAATCTAAAAATACCTCTAGATTTCGAATTTCAGGCAAATCACGTAATAAATACAGTTTATTATAGTTCAAGAATTTCAGGCAAAGCGGATGGTAAATATAGTTTCTAGAAGCCCAAGAAGCAAAATCGGGATATCAGTCTCTATGGGGGCTATATCAAAACATGGACCGATGAGCACCATTTTCGGCACACCTTTTTATGGTCCTCAAATACCTCTAGATTTCCAATTTCAGGCAAATCGGATGGTAAATATAGTTTCTAGAAGCCCTAAAAGCAAAATTCGGATATCGGTCTATATGGGGGCTATACCAAAACATGGACCGATGAGCACCATTTTTCGGGGCACACCTTTTTAGGTTCTCAATAAATTTATATTTCCAATCTTCAGGCACAAATTGGATTTAAAAACTACGCGTTTTTATAGGCCAAGACTCCAAAATCGGATGAGGTTGTTTATATGGGGGGCTATATCAAACATGGACCGATGCGGACCATTTTCGACACACCTCTTTATTGGTCCCAAAATACCTTTAGATTTTCAATTTCATACAAATCGGATAGAAAATACTGTTTCTAGACGCGTAAGAAGCAAAATCGGGAGATCGGTCTATATGGGGGCTTATACCAAACATGGGACCCGATATTGGGACCATTTTCGACACACCTCTTTATAGTCCCACAATACCTCTAGATTTCCAATTTCAGGCAAATCGGATGGTAAATATAGTTTCTAGACGCCAAGCAAGCAAAAATCGGGAGATCGGTCTATATGGGGGCTATATCAAAACATGGACCGATACGAACGATTTTCGACACACCTCCTTATGGTCCTAAAATACCTCTAGATTTTCAATTTCAGACAAATCGCGATAGAAAATACTGTTTCTAGACGGCCTAGAAGAAAATCGGAGATCGTCTATATGGGGGCCTATACTAAAACATGGACCGATTACGGACATTTTCAACCACCTCTTTATGGTCCCAAAATACCTCTAGATTTTCCAAATTTCAGGCAAAGTCTGATAAAACTACGGTTTTTATTAGGCCCAAGACCCCAAATCGAGAGGTCGGTTTTATATGGGGACTATATCAAACTTTGGACGATATAGCCCATCTTCGGAACTTGACTGCCTGCCAAACAAAAAACTAATCTGCTGCAAATTTCGGGACGGATAGCGCCATTATTGAAGGCTGTAGCGTGATTTACAACAGACAGACAGACAGACAGACAGACAGACAGACAGGACAGACGGAACAGACGGACAGGACGGACATGCTTATATCGTCTTTAGAATTTTCTCCTGATCAAGAAAAATATTACTATTATATAGTTCGGAAAATCCGATATTTCGATGCCCGTTACAAACGGAATGACAAACTTATATTATACCCCCGTCACCATTTTATGGTGGTGCGGTATAATAAAATTGTGACCAAAATCTTCTATAGAAATGAAATTTTAAACAAATTTTTCAATAGACAACAATATTGCTATAGAAAATTAAAATGCTTGACCAATTTTCTATATGGAATTAAACATTTTTTGATAAAAATATTTTTCTATGAAAAAAAATAAAGACCAAATTTTCTATAAACTAAATTTTTTAGTAAATTTTCTATGGAAACAAAGTAAAGACCAAATTTTCTATCGACAAAAAATTTTAACCAAATTTTCTATAGCAAATGTTGACCAAATTGTTGAACAAATTTTCTATATTGAAAAAATGTTCTAAGGTCTGGGAGCGACCACACCATTACCATCGGCGGCACTTGAGTTTTGGTGCCTAATTGAAGGTGTACATATTCAGCAGATCTCTTTGGTAAGTAAACCCGACCATTTTGGTTGTTCAAAAACTGTTCAATTTGGAATTCATACTCAACGCAGTAAAGCAAATTCCATAACTGACCACTTTCCTGCAGGCGAAGCAATTCAATGGCTCTTTCAAATCAAATTTGGGCATCGGTGAGTTCATGCACTTTTGGGAACTTCAATAGCTTTGGTTCAAGCTCATTTTTTAATATGTTTTGCATCAGTTCAAGTTTTCTACAACTGCTGCGTGGATTTCGATCGAATCTTGCTCACTTCTCCGATAGATTTCGGTGGTTCCTCACGTCTTGAGAGCACGGTTGCCACAGTTGGTAGGATTCGACCAAAATTGGTAGATTTTTTACTGGCGTAACATTCTCTGGTCTTTTGGTGATTGTTGCAAAAATATTCCTCTCCAGCTAGGTTAGGTTTGGTGCAGACCCGATGTATCAGGCCTCACTTAGACCTAATTCAGATCGACTTGTGATACCACATTGAGTGAACATCTCTCTTATCTATGCTAAGCTCAATGACAAGAGACCTCTTTTATAGCCGAGTTCCGAACGGCGCTTCCACATTGCAGTTGACACACTTAGAGAAGCTGTTGAAACACTCAGAATGTCATTCAGCATTACTGGAGGTGAATTAATCCACCGCTGAAAACTTTTTGGTGTTCGGCGAAGCAGGAATCGAGCCACGACCGTTGTGTATGCAAGGCGGGCATTGATAACCCATTGCCCACCCGGTGGCTCCCAGCTGAAGATGTACTTCAATTTCGATATAAATACAACTTCCTGACAAGTTTTACTATAGAAATATAATTTTTACAAAATTTTCTATAGAAATTAGAATTTTGGCCAAAATTTTCTATAGAAATAAAATTTTGACAAACATTTTCTATAGGAATAAAATAGATCACACATTTTTTATAGAAATAAATCTTTTGACCACTTTTCTATAGAAATAAAATTTTGAACAACATTTCTTTTTTTTTGTAGGAAAAATAAATTTTACAAAAATTTTCTTTAGATAATAAAATTTTGAAAAAAATTTCTATAGAAATAAATGATTGACAAAATTTTATGGAAATAATTGATGACAAAATATTTTCATTAGAAATAAACATTTTGACCCAACCTTTCTATAGAAATCAAATTTTGGACCAAAATTTTAAATAGAAATAAAATTTTGACAAAATTTTTCCTATAGAAATAAATTTTGACAAATTTTTTATAGAAATAAAATTTTGGTCAAATGTTCTACATAAATAAACTTTTGGCCAAATTTTGTTAGAACAAATTAAGACAAACTTTATCTATAGAAATACAAATTTTGACAACATGTTTTTATAGAAAAAACATTTTGACAAAACATTTTTTATAGAAATACAAATTTTGCCCTAAAATTTTCTTTAGAATAAAATTTTGACAAAATTTTCATAGAAATAAATGATGACAAATTTTTTATATGTTAGAATATAATTTTACAAATTTCTATAGAAATAAAATTTTGACAAAATTTTCTTTAGAAATAAAATTTTGATAAAATTTTCTATAGAAATAAAAATTTTGCAAATTTTCTATAGAAATAAATTTGAATGACAAAATTTTTTTACTAGAAATTAAAATCTTTGACCCAATTTTCTATAGAAAAATAAATTTTTTCATTCGTTTTGTTATTGTTGGTTTTTTGTTCTTTAATCAATTTGTTGTTGTTTTTTGATTTCAGCTTAAAACCACTACATTAGCTAACTACAAGTGTAGCTTAACCAACAGAGAAAAGACATGTTTGTATCAAATATTATTTGGGCAAAGCCCAATAGACTGCAAGATGGTTGGATGGACGCACGTTTCGGAATTTACCATATTCCTCATCCAGCATCTCATACTTGCAGCAAAAACTCATCAACCCAGTTATCAGAACTAAATTCAGGCAGGTCCATAAACCCAACAATAAAACCACACTTGACCTCGAAAAAAGTTTTATATTTGATAGCCGGCTTTGCGAAAATAATTCGTACAACAATCTCTCTTTTCCTTTGGCCACATCAAATCATCGATTTTGAATGAAGTTGCTGGGTCTTTATTTTTGAGCGGTGCTTCCTCTTCTTTCTTTACATTCGTTTGTTTTGTTATTTGTTTGGTTTTTGTTCTTTAATCATTTGTTGTTGTTTTTTTGTTTCAGTTAAAAACCATACATTGACTAAACTACAAGTCGTAGCCTTAACACAACAGAGGAAAGAATTTTGAAATTTTCTATTAGAATAAAATGTTTAGACAAAATTTTCTATAGAAAATAATAAGTTTTGACAACATTTTCTATAGAAATAATAATTTTTGCCTAAACTTTCTATAGAAATCAAAAATTTGACACACATATTTCTATAGAAATAAAATTTTGCCTAACTTTCATAGAAATACAAATTTTGACAAATTCATTTTTAGAATTAAAATTTTGATAACATTTTCCTATAGACATAACATTGATGACAAAATTTTTTACAGAAATAAAATTTTAACCAATTTTCTATAGAAATAAAATTTTATGACCAAATTTCTGTATAGAAACAAAATGATGGGGACCAAAATTTTCTATAAAATAAATTTTGACAATTTTTCTATTAAAATAAAATTTTGACAAAAATTTTCTATAGAAACTAAAATTTTTGAAAAAATTTTCTATAGAAATAAATTTGAAGAAAAAAAATTATTGAGAACAAATCGTAAAAATGTTAAAATTCGGCACATTTATCAATTCAACGGAATAATTTCTACACCCACAAAAATGCGCTAATAGGAGGATCATTCATTACATTCGAAGAAAAATTTCACAATTGGACTGAATAGTCTAAGTGGCCTAGAAATCTTAATCGGCTGCACTTTAAAACCTAACCTAACGGTGGCTCCAGCCTAAGTGTACTTCAATTTTCTATATAAATAAATTCCTGACCTAGTTTCTCTATAGACATAAATTTGACAAAATTTTCTTTAGAAATAAAATTTGACAAAATTTTCTATAGAATAAAATGATGACCAACAATTTCTTTTATAGAAAATAAAATTGAATGACAAAATTTTCTATAGAAATAAAATTTTTGACAAAGTTTTCTAAGAAATAAAATTTGACCCAAGCTTTCTATAGAAATAAAATTTTGGCAAACAATTTCAAATACGAAATAAAATTTCTGACAAAATTTTCTATAGAATAAAATTTTGCCTTAAATTTTCATAGAAATAAAATTTTGACAAAATTTTTCTATAGAAATAAAATTTTGACCCATATTTCTATAGAAATAAAATTTTGCTGTTAAATTTCTATAGAAATACAATTTTGACAAAATTTTCTATAGAAATAAAAATTTTGACAAAACTTTCTATAAGATAATAAAATTCCTAGACAAAATTTATATAGAAATTAAATTTAGCTAATATTTCTAATATAAATTAAATTTGACCAAATCTTCCTATAGAATAAAATTTTGTCAAAATAAAAATAAATTTTGCCAAAATTTTCTATAGAAATACAATTTTGACAAAATTTTTCTATAGAAATAAATTGATGACAAAATTTTTTATTAGGAAATAAAATTTTGGCCCAATTTTTCTATAGAATAAATTTTGACCAAATTTTGATTAGAAATAAATTATGACAAAATTTCGTATAGAAATTTTAAAATTTCTTCTATAGAAATTAAATTTGAATATTTTTTCTATAGAAATCAAAATTTTGAACAAATTTACATAGAAACAAAATTTTGAAAAATTTTCTATAGAAAAAAATTTTGACAAAAAAAAAAATTGAGAAATAAACTAAATCGTTAAAAATGTTAAAATTCGGCACATATACAATTCAAGGAATATTTATACACATTGGACGCATTCATTCATTGAGAAATTTCATTCTAACCGAAAATTGATTCAAAATCCCAGAATAATGATTTTTTTTTAAATTTGGTAAATTGTGGTAAGATATTCTTCAACTTTTGGCAAATTATTTTGGCACAAGTAGCAACATTGCGTATAATGACTATAATTTGATAAATAAAGCATAACGTACAGTGTACCATGGAATTACCGCTCTGAAGATCTCTCACTATAAATTCCCGCACTACAAAAGAGAAACAAAAATATTTAGTTTTGTCATTTCTGTCCTCTGACGCAAATAGTATAATATTAATTTTAAATTATTTTTGGCACGACGTCCCGGTAAACCAATGGTTGAGTGGCAGAATAACTCTTTTGAGTTATGGGGTTTTATCAAGATCGGCCTGCAAAGGCAGATGTTTAATATATAGCCCCTTTCCCATATAGTAACCCGTTTCGCCTGTTTTATTTCTTTGAGCTTTTGATATGTTATCAATTTTATACGATTTGAAAGCTTGAAATTATGGTTTGCCAGAGACCCATAAGAAGATTTCGAGAAGAAAAAAGCAAAAAATGGTTAAACCTTCGATTTATTATCGAATTGAGCATGAGCAAATGGCCAGCGGAATACTTCAATTTCTTAACCCACACAAAAACCAAAATTAAGATTATTTTATGAGAAGGAATTAAATAATTTCATTGATAATATCGACCATATTCTCATAATTATATGCACTAATATGTGGCTGATATATAATGCAAACAAAGTAAAGCGCCTATTGTTGTTAATTGATATTGTTCATTTTGTTTTTCAAAAAACAAACTAGCATTATTCATTTCACACCCTCAATATTCATGCACTCACTTGATCTCATAATGTAATATTCACATTTCTGGTCTCCCTCCCAAGAATAAAACAAAAAATTTGCAAGTGTCTTGTGTACACTGTATCGAGTACAGAAAAACAATCACTTGACAGAAATACTGCCATTACCAGATTTCCTTGAAGCAAACAGTAAGCACAATTACAAAATATTGGACAATTCATTTTCATTTGTCGCGTTTTTAGCCATTTTTTCCTCAACTTAATATGCATTTTTATATTCTTATTCTTTGGCGAATATCAATGGCCTTCAACCGCAATATTGCTACCAGGTTGTACAAAAAAAAAAACTATACAGCTTCTGTTAATTTTTATGCGTAATAATGCAATTGTTGCGTAAAACGGTCATGGAATTTTTATTGCTGGGTCATTGCAAATAAAAAAGTATTTTATTGTTTTATTTATGACCCTTAACAGACCACCCAAAGGAAAATCGGTCGACTCAAATAGGAGCGAAGAAACAAAGCGGATGGGTAGTGAACGGGATAAAAATTCAACAAAAAATAAACACGAATCTTTTTGGCAATTAAAGCATCAGTCTCTATTTATTTTATTTATCTTAAATTATACTTAAACTCCTATATTAAATATAAGCCTGCAGTATGGGAAAATAGACGGAAAGCTTTAGCCAACTGAGGCATCAGCTAGAGTATTTAAACTAAAATTAAAAATTTAAATTATGAAAATTCAATTCGGAGACTGAAATATGTTTATATTTTTGCTATTTTTTGCTGTGGAGATTTCAGATGTCCAATCATTATTATACAGCCTCAGGTACTATTACAAAACGCATATTTTCATCAGCACCACCCCATAAATAGCATAGAAGAATTTCATGAACAATATTTCAAAACCACTATCTGAGGCAATTCATTGAGCTTACATGGAATCGGGCAGCACTCAGTTTATAAGAGAAGGAAGCTTTCACCAATGGGTATCACAATGGAATGAATA
>PGFW01040691.1:9574-21398 GCA_003123925.1 Haematobia irritans | reverse complement strand
AAGTTTTGCTTAATGTTGCAGAAGACTCTCGTTCGAGTGATTAGTTTTTTTTTAACAAGAATTACAATGGAATTCTCCACTCCCATCATAGACTGTACTTTGGTTTTCCATGTGAATATTCTTGCAAACGAAATCACTTCATCCTTCTTCATTGTTCTATAAAATCAACAACACAAACGCACACATTCTTCTAAATAAAGTTCAGGGGAACATATCAACCATCAACATTTTGGAATACCACAATGTGAGAAGGATTTTTCGATGAATAGCCAGGCCAGTTCATTGTATTACTTGCTTTTCGGCAAATTATTGTGAACTTGTCACTAGTGTTGGTGCAAAGTTTCCAATTTCATGATTCACGTGATGAGCTGGCTTTGTTTAACAGTGTTGCTAATTTAGCAATTTTATAGTTGAATGATATAGCCAGCACTATTTGAGTTGCTAGAAAAAGTCAGAAAAATTTCTGTAAATTGTCATTAGCTATATGATCTAGTTAAGATAATGAACGATTACTGGTATTTATATATAGATTCTCATTACTTTGTAATTTACCAACTTACTGTATTACGACTTATTATTGACAATTTTTAAATTAACTTTGCATCAATGTAGTTTAGTAAAAAAAAAAAAAATGTAGAGATTCTTGATATCAAACCCAAGTAGTTTAATAACCCTTTACCGATGTCCACATAGCAAATAGGACAGTCTCTACAACAACCCTAAATCTAGATTCTTGCACTGAAAAAAAATTATTAACGTAATATGTAAGATTATGAAATAAATTTGAGGTCAAATTTCTTTAAAAATTAAGAAACTTTAATTAAAATAAAATGCATAATCATAAATTTAAAAATTTTATTTCGAATTGAAGTGTAGACAGCGCTATTCTTGCCCCTAAGTATAAAATCCCATTGTTGATTTAAAGAAATAATCTTAAAGTAACTAAGATATTGAATTTTTGGATTAACCGGAAAAAAGCTTCAAATATAGCTACTACTTTTTTTGAATTTTTCCTCTTTTAGTGATAAAGTTTTTAATTTTTGTCAATATAGAAACTTGCTTTGAGTATCTGTGTAAATTTGGAGTTTTACTCTGGCATTTAGTTTTACATCAATACTTTCTCTAAAAAGGAAGAGCTAAAATTCAATAATTGAGATCTGTATCTAAATTTTATGTTCTATGAGCAGAGATTTAAAGCTACTTCTGAAAAAAATATTTACATATCTATAAAAATTATTCAACATAAATTTTAGGACAACAATTCTACTCAATAATAAGGAAAAATTTCTTTAAAAATAAATACATTTTAATTAAATAAATTAATTATATATATTATACACACAGTCTTACAAAATTTACATACGTTAAAAAAATTTTTATATTTCTAAGATATAAATTAATACGCAGTAAGAATGTCTAAAGTCGTGTGGGGCCGACTATCATTATACCTGCACCACTTTTAATCTAAATTTTCGATAACATAATCACTCCGTCAAAGAATGTGTTGGGCTATATTATAAAGTTTGTCCCAAATACATAAATGTTAAATATCACTCGATCTGGAAGAATTTTGGATAGACTTCTACAAAAATCTATAGACTGCCAAAATTTTAATCGCTAATCGTACTATGGTGGAAACACAATGTTAAGTAAAAAAATAGTGGGAAACGTTTAACTCTGAAGCCAATTTAAGGAAGACTTCGAAAAAGTTCTATTTATGATTTATCGGCTCCGAATATATATTAATTAGAAGTTTAGGAAAAATGAGAGTCATTTTACTAGACTAGTTTCGACTAAGAGTGGCTGATTTTATACAAGCAGAAAATTGTTGGTTAATTTTGGACCAATTTTGTTGTCGAAATCAAAAACATATATAATGGAGCTTATTAGTCTAAATCTGAACCCGATTTCAACCAAATTCGGCACGCATAGTACAGATGCTAATTTCTACGTCCCTTGTGCAAATATTCAACTAAAATCGGAAGTTAAAAAATTTGGCCTCTGTGGTCAAATATGAGTGTAAATCTGGGGCGAAAGCTTTATGATGGGAAGACTATATGTCAGAATCTGAATCCGATTCAAGCAAATTTGGCAGCGGCATAGTTACAACGCTATATTCTACTCGCCCTATGCAAAATTTCAAGGTTAAATCTGAGCAAAAAATTGCCTCTGTGGAGCAAATGAGTGTATGCGGCGAAAGCTATATATGGGAGCTATATCTAAATCTGAACGATTTTGCTGATATGTTTGGCAAAAGTTTGAACTTCATAAAATATTCGAATGTACGTAATTTGAGGAGATCGGTGATATACACGCCAATTTGACTCAGTATCGGTGAAAAATATATAGTGACAGCTATATCTAAAAATCGTGAACCACCAAGAATCAATAGGAATGTCGTCTTTGAGCCGGAAACAGGAACCCTATACAAAATAATAGGACAAATCGTACCTAAAAAACGTGCGAGCCTGGTACCTTTGCCACACAAAAATACAGTCAACAGACAAACCAAATCGTACTCAGAATCTTAATTATAAGCCGATCCGTAGGTACTAAAAGGTTGGTCATTTGATTACTCTCCTTCTGAGCGTTAAAGTACGAAATGCACAAAAGCGTGATACAAACCCTCATCCCCTTATTGATATCCCTGGTTATCCATCAGTAGTGGTGAAGGGTATAAAAAATGCAGTATATGTATAGTGGTTTTAGTTTTTGTAAAACTAATTGAAAAACAAAGTATTTCTTTACATTTTCTTTTATGATTTTTTGGTGTTGTTTATAAACAAAATAAAGAAACATTGTAAACAATGTGATGCAAGGTTTACATAAGTTTTAAAGTACCCTGTCCCAAAGAATGATGTACCGTTATAAGTACGCGAGCAAATTCACATATTTGTTTGACATCAAATTCATTAAGTAGAGCTTGTTTATCTTAAAAAAGGCAGTCATACGTGGAAAAATAAAGATCCGATGAAGGTAAATCAATTGCGGTTATAAATCGGGCAAAGGTAAAGAAATTTCGGAGGCCAATTACAAAAAACTTGATCCGTTAAAATTGCGGAATGATGGCAAATCCTCAAATGAATATCGGGAAACGATATGTAAATTTTAGTCCGAAGTCTAACAGTCCAAACCATAATAAAAATTTCGAAGCAAATGAAAGTTTTGAATACTAAGACACGTCCCGGCCGCCCCAGTATTCCTCGACGACCAGTCGGAAACGGGCTGTAATTCGCTCCATCCAAGAAGATCAAAAAACAAAGTGCAGTGGAATTAAATCCGAGCAAATTGAAGACCGATATAAGAAATAACTGTTTCTGACCAAACTGTGGCGAAGAAGCTATAAAACAAAAAGGTACAATAACAGAGTTGCCAGAAAAATAAACTACTTAAACCTAGTGAATATTTCAAAAACGTTTAGAAAAACCTCTGTAAATATGAAAATGCTCACATAATGATCCTCAGTTTTGGAGAAGGTAATATACTAATGAAATGGAAATTATGCTTTTTGGAGTGATGGCCGATCATAAGTGTGGCGAAAGCCAAATACCGAATTTTCCACAGAAAATGTAATTCCACGGTGAAACAGTGGAGGTGATGCAATCTATGGTCTGGGGATGCTTTGGCCGCAAAGCGGGTGGGTAATTAAGATTCATTGATGGCACTATGATAAGACCATGTATATAGATATTTTTGAAAGATATGCTTACCTACCCAGTGTTGAAATTTGTGATCTAGGAGAACATTCTATATTTTTCAAGAATAACGATCGGCGAAGCATACTTCGAAAATTTGTAAAGAGTGGCTTCTCAACAATGTAAAAAATTCGGTCTACGAATAAACACCCGCCCCCCCACAAGTTCTCCTGATTTAAATGTTATTGGAGCTATTTGGTGGACATTTTGAAACGAAGCCTTAGTACCCTCTGGAGTAAAATCAAATTCAAAGTATTTGAAGGAGGCGTTAAGTGATGAGGGTGGAATAGTAATCACACCCCCAAATAATCAAAAAGTTGTGCTTTATCTATGCCATCTCTCGATACTGTCTGCTGTCCATAAAAAGCGAATGGGGCCACACGAGATAAAATTAATTAAAGAGTGATCAAATGATGATTTTTGAACCGTAATGTAAACTTAATGTAAATTAACAATAAAGACAATAAAATTTAATTTTCTTTATGTTTTAATATGAATTTATATGTATATATGTTAGTTTTTCTTTTCTTTTTCAATAAAAATCTATATTAAAAGGAAATAAATCTCCGCGTAGTAATTTATAAAAATTATTTAGTTAAAAACGTAAAAAAATCTGGGGTATGTAAACTTGTTGTAAGACTGTATATTTATATAATATATATATAATTATATATATATCATATATATATATATATAGTATATATATATTAATATATATATTATATATGATATAATATACTATATTATATATATATATATATATAATATATATATATATTATATATATATATATATATATATATATAATATATATATAGATTTATATATAATATGATATATATATATATTAATATATATATATATAAAGTATATAGTATATATATATATATATATATAATTATAGTATATATATATATATATATAATATATATTATATATATATATATATATATATATATAATATATATAGTAGTATATATATATATAATATAGTTTTATATATATATATATATATATTATATATATATAATTATTATATATATTATATATATATGATATATATAAATATATTATTTATATTCAAAAGCTATCGACTATGAAACTTGGAACAAGTAGTTTCTTATTGATGTAGGTCGGTACGGTAATTGCAAATGGCCATATCGTCTCTCACTTTTACGTAAGCCCCACAGCCCTCGAAAAAAAAATCGCTTCTTTAAAACAATGTCTTCCAAACATATTTTTGGCAGGAACACATATATTATTGCATACTGCGGGAAACATTAAATATATTTGTTTTATGTGAACATATTATAGTGTTTTGGAGCATTTTTGACCAAATATTATAATGCTTGGGAAGAATTTTTCGACCAAGACGCAGATTGTGCTCATTCTCCTAACATAGCTCGTATAATTTTCACTTCCACGAAAATTTTTTAGGCTTATTTGGCACCGTTTTCTGTAATATGACAAATAATGTTGAAGAAATTTTAATCACTTTTAATAAATTTTTTTTAAATTTTTACCTTTCGCGCTGCACGGAGAATCGAACCGAGGACCATACAGTTGTGTAAGCCAACACACTATCCACTGGGCTACGAGCTTTTTATAGGTCACCAGTTAGATAATTATCTGTTTTAAGTTTACATTTATATAGCAGATACTTAGTTTGCAGCGCCCAAACAGCCCAATGCAGAACATAACATTATTTGTTACAGAAACATACAATTTGGTTTGCCACTGTGGAAGCATGTGGTTGTAGGCATGTCTGGCCTTGGCATGACAAATGGGCGTGGATTCTAATCCCTGCTCCGAACCCGAGACATTTTTTTTTTTTTTTTTTTTTTTTTTAATTTTAACACAATTATATTTATACTATAAGTTAATTTTTTGTTTAAATGAAACTTCGAAATTGTGTGTTTATTAAAGATTATAGTCAGTAACAGTGCTTGATATAAACGAAAATTGACTGATTTTTTGAAATAAAATATTGAATTTTTTATTGCAAAAATAACAGATTTTTTAATAAATAAACTGTTTTTTGTAAGCAAAACTTTATAAATTTTGAGAGGAAGTTCATAAAAACTAATCAAATAGAACGTTGGCAGTCCAAGTATAGTAACATACATACATAATTTTATAATATAAACATAAAATTATTTAGGAAGTGAACAGTTTTTACTTGCATTTAACACGCACGCTCTAGAAATTGCCTTTTTATTGTTTCTTTAATAATTCATGTTAAAGAAGAAATAAAACTTTTATAAAATTGTTAGCTGGTAAAACTACGAACTTAATGCCCGGCTTTTAAAATATTTGATGTGTGTCCGTCACTCCTCGTGGACTAACTTTTAATAAAGAGGTATAACTATAAGGTTTGTAATTTTTACACTTTTAACTTGTGTTAATTTTTCACTATTCCTCGCTATTTCAATTTTACCTGTCCCAATGATAATAATATACTGATAGACATTATAACTCTAAAAAGTGTTATAATGCCCTTTCGCTATTTTTTATGAAGACCCTGATTTTCTTTAACTGAACCAAGAAAAAAATTGTGCCAATAATGCGCAAATATAAACAAAACACATGTCCACACATACATAAAGATGCTGCTCTCAAGGCCGAAAACATATGTCTGTGTTGTTTTTCAAAATGTCTATTCTCTGTTCAGAATGTTCTATTGCTCTAAAAATATTCAAATTAAATAAATAGTTTAGACATATAAGCATATCAAAATGTTTTTGCCATTATCATAAAATCAGTTTTCCGATAAACAACATGCAAGCGGTTTCACAGAAATTGTTCTCATTTTGATGCTTCGGTGTGTTATGTTGATATCTTTTTCGTCAACTCTCGCCGGTTTCCATCTCTATTATTTTGTGTATACCTTCTCTCTCTCCTGTCCTTTGAAATAAAATATCATCAACATATGTATGTTTAGTCGAGAATTTGTAAATTGTTTTATAATATGTTTGTAATTCACACATATGATTTTTATGAAACATTCATGCCCCAAAACATAATATATTCTCAACATAATTAACATATGATGTCCCAAAATTAGTGTTTAGTTAAGGAACATTACATTTTCGCGACTATAATATATTGTGGTTTAAAATCCGTGCGCGCCGAAACACATTGTTTATATCGGAACATATGAAAAAACATATTTTTCTAACAGTGCAATATAAAACGGCTTGCGAGCCTCTAAGAAACGTCATATTTTCATTCATTTCGATTCGCTGAAAATTTAGTACAGTGGTTTTGTATATGGTATCTAACAACCATGCATAAAATTGTCCACATATAGTCCCAATATATTAATATAGCCTCATAATATATAAAACGACCCCACACTCTAGAAAAAATATGTTTAGTTCAATATGTTCCGATATAAACAAATGTTTTCGGCACTAATTTTTAAACACAATTTTATTTAAGTGCAAACATTTAAATGTTCCTAAACTAACAACTAAATGTTTGGAACATCTATGTAAATATGTAGAATATATTATGTTTTGGTGGCAATCGAAATGCTTTCATTTAAATCATATGTGTGAATGCAAACATATATTGAATTTACAAATTTCGACAAAACATACATATGTTGGTGAATTTTATTCAAAAGCGACAGGAGAGAGAGAGTATACACAAAGAGATAGAGATGGAAATCGGGAGAGTTGACGAAAGAGTATCAACATAACACACTCGAAAGCAATCAAAGAGAAAACAAATTTCTGTGAACCGCTTGCCAGGTTTGTGTTCCGGGAAAATCCTGGTTTGTTTAATGATAAAGGCCAAAAATATGATAGCTTAAGTCTAAATATTATTAATTTTAGAATAAAGAGAATGGGACATCCGGACAAGAGAATAGACATTGAAAAACAAACAGCATACGGTTTTCGGCCTAGAGAGCAAGGCTTTTATGTATGTGGTGGACATGTGTTTTGTCTTACCATTTTGGCATTATGGACAATTTTTTTTCTTGTTCTTTTAAAGAAATCAGGGTCTTCCATAAAATAACGAAAGGGCACCTATATTCGTGTTTTAGAAGTTGGGGACAGTAAAAATGAAATAAGAAGGAAATAGTAAAAATTACACAGTAAAAATGTATAAGATAATCAAAAGTTTAGTTCCTCTTATTAATAGAGTAGTTCCACGAGGAGTTACAGACACCTTCAGGGGAGGAAGTAAAAGCGGCATTAAGTTCGAAGTTACAGCTAAAACCAATTAAAAGAAGTTAATTTTCTTTAAAGTGAATTAATTTAAAGAAAATCTAAAAGGCATTTTTAAGAGCGATGTGTTAAATGCTAGAAAAAAACTGTCCAACGCCTAAAATAATGTATGTTTAATATTATAAAATTATTTATGTTACGTTGTGGT
This sequence comes from Haematobia irritans, assembly GCA_003123925.1. Classification (NCBI taxonomy): domain Eukaryota; kingdom Metazoa; phylum Arthropoda; class Insecta; order Diptera; family Muscidae; genus Haematobia; species Haematobia irritans. The sequence continues at coordinate 13,320 of PGFW01040691.1, read as the reverse complement.
ACTTCGACTCCCACGTTTCTCTTTTGTTAGAGTTTTGAATTCCTTCCAGAATTTTTTAAAAGTTTGTACCAAAACAGTTTTTATTAGTGAAAAAATTGTCCAATTTTTGCAATAAAATAAATAAGTTATTTTATCTCAAAATAAGTCAAGCACAAATTTCGTTTATATTCAAGCTACTGTTACCTGACTATAAATTCTGTTAATAACCTCACAATTTAGAAGTTTGCCATAATAAAAATTTGAATTATAGTATAAATTAAATTGTTAAATTTAAAGAAAAGAAAAAAAACAATGTTCGGTCTGGACCAGGGATTGAAACACGACCCTTTGCATGCAAGGCAGACATCTAACGCAACTCTCTCACGTGGCAAACAAATGTATGTTTCTGTTAAATAATGTTATGTTTGCATGCTCCGTGGCGCTGCAAACTATGTCTATATTAAATGAACTTATAACCGATAATTATCTGCTGGTTGACCAAATACAGCTACGTACCCAGTGATTAGTGTGTTGGTTTACAAACAGTATGGTCCCCGGATTACATTCTCGTGCACCAGGGGAACGAAAGGATAAATTAAAAAAGTTCATAAAACAGTTGAATATACATTTCATTGCAACATTATTTTGATCATTACAGAAAAAAGGTGCCCAACAAACTAAAAATTCGTGGAAGTTGAAAGACTCTACGATAATGTCTAGGTCGATGACACATAGTCGTCTTTGGGAAACAATTCATTCCAAGCATATAATATTTTGGGCTCAAAATATGCTTCAACAACCATATATGATTTACAACAAAAACAAACAATATTAATTGTTTCGGCAAGTATTCAATATAATAATTGCTGCTTCCTGGCAAAAATTATGGCTCTCTGGAAACAATATGTTAAAAGGAATCGATTTTTTTTGAGGGTGAAGTAGATGGGAGCCTCAAGCAGACAAACAAATTTCATCCGATTCGGCTGAAGATTCGTATACAGCGGTTTTGGTATATGGTCTAACAACCATGCGCAAAATTGGTCACATACTGTCCATTCAATTATATATAGCCCCCACAACATATAAACCGATCCCCAGATTTGGCTTGCGGAGCCTCAAAGAGAAACAAAATTCATCCGATCCCGGCTGAAATTTGGTACATGATGTTGGTATACGGTCTCTAACATCCATGCAAAAATTGGTCCACATGGGTTCACAATTGTATATATAAACCGATCCCTAGATTTGACCTCCGGAGCCTCTTGGAGGAGCAAAATTCATCCGATCCGGTTCAAATTTGGAACGTGTGTTAGTATATGGCCGCTAACAACCATACCAAAATTGGTCCATATCGGTCTATAGTTATATATAGCCGATCTCCAATCACACAAAAATTGGTCCATATCTGTTCATAATCATGGTTGCCCACTCGCGAGCCAAAAAATACCTACAAACATTTATTTCTATAAAAATTTGTCAAAATTTTGATTCCATAGAAAACTTTGTCAAACCGAAATTATAATACGAATTTAATCGTAGTTTTTGATTTAATATCCTCGTATCGCACTAACTTATAATTTTAGAAGACGGGTGTAGGAGGTTTTAAATACCTTGGCCATCGGCAAGCGTTGCCGCAACTCCAAGTAATTCGATTGTGGATGGCTGTGTTTAAAACAGTTTCTACGCAATCCATGGTGGGGCCTGGCCGAACTTACGGCCGTATATACTTGTTTGATTTAAAAAATATCGTTATCCTTAATTTAAACGAAATATTGGATCTTTAGATTTAAGATAACAACGCTTCAAATATGGGCTAAGACTTACTTTGAGGATTTTGTATCTTTGTTTTAAAGATATTTTTGGGGAATTTTTAAGATTGAAAATAAATATGTCTTAATTTTACAAAAGCATCACCACGGGAGCCACCGTGGTGCAATGGTTAGCATGCCCGCCTTGCATAAACAAGGTCGTGGGTTCGATTGCTGCTTCGACCGAACATCAAAAAGTTTTTCAGCGATGGATTATCCCACCTCAGTAATACTGTTGACATTTCTGAGTGTTTCAAAGCTTCTCTAAGTGGTTTCACTGCAATGTGGAACGCCGTTTGGACTCGGCTATAAAAAGCAGGTCCCTTGTCATTGAACTTAACATTGAATCGGGTATTTGAGAGGCTTATGAAAACAATTTAAGCAAACTTCTCTCATTTTAAGAAAATTTGAACTATTTTAGTATTTAGTAAAATTGTGTACATACTACGAGTAACTATATTTGCGTACAATTTGTTTTCTTATTTTTAATCTTATCTTTAATTCAAAGATTCAAGAAAGATTAAAGACATAATTGCTGAATTATTTCTTTAAACCAAAGATGTGCTTCCACACTTTAAGGAAAATTTGCCATACTTCAGAGACGTACGACTTTTACGGATGAATGCAAATATCAAAAACTTTAATAAAAAAAATTAAACCAAACATTTTATTTTGGTTAAAATATCATTATCTTAAAAAAAAAGATCTTTATATTCAATCCTAAAATTTTGGTTGCATAATCTTCATACTAGGTCAATATACAATTTTGATTTTTTTAACTGACAAGGAATAGTATGTTATATTTGGTAAAAAAGAGAACGAATAGCCCCCATATAAACCAATCCCCAGATTTGGCTTGCGGAGCCTCACAGAGAAGCAAATTTCATCCGATCCGGCTGAAATTTGGAACATGGTGTTGGTTCATAGTCTCCAACAACCATGCAAAAATTGTCCATATCAGGTTACATAACGTATATATATAGCCCCCATATAACACCGATGGCCCAGATTTTGGCTTGCGGAGCCTCTAAGAGAAGCAAATTTCGTTCCCGATCCCGGTTGAGAATTGGTACGTGGATGTTTGGTATATAAGTCTCTAACAACCATGCGAATTGATGGTCATATTCGTTCAGAGTTATAATATTGCCTCCCATATAAACCGATCCCCATTATTGACACGTCCGAAGCTTCTTGGGAGGACATCAAATTCATGCCGAATCCGGTTGAAATGTGGATACATCTTACATTTAGGCGGTGCACCGTGGTGCAATGATTAATGCATTGCCTGCCGTGGCATTACACAAGGTCGTGGGTTCGATTCCTGCTTCGACCGAACACAAAAGTTTTTCAGCAGGGTGGAGTGTATCCCACACTCAAGTAATGCTGGTGACATTTTCTGCAGGGTTTCAAAGCTTCTCAAAGTGGTTTCTACTGGATGTCTGCGAACGCCGTTGCGACTCGGCTATAAACAAGGCAGGTCCTTGTCATTGAGCTTAACATGGAATCGGGCAGCACTCAGTGATAGGAGATGAAGTTCACCACTGTGTATCACAATGGACTGAATAGTCTAAGTGAGCCTGATACGTCGGGCTGCCACATAACCTAACCTAACCTAACCTAACCTACAATTTAGAAGATGATGTTAAGAAGTTTTAAGATGCCTTGCCATCGGCCGCAACCCAAGTAATTTAATTGTGTGTCTTTAGTAGAAGTTTCTACGCAATCCATGGTGGAAGGTACATAAGATTCGGCCTGGCCGAACTTACGGCCGTATATACTTGTTAATTATTAATTTATTTATTTATTAAACTTATAGTAAATATAAGAATAATAGAGAGAAAATCTAGCATTAGCTACTTAGGCTATCAGCTATTATTAATTTTTAATGCATAAATTAAATTATTTTCATTAACTATTTTTTTCGGTCTAGTTAATAAATTTATCTAATTTCTGCAATAA
>PGFW01040678.1:24165-37757 GCA_003123925.1 Haematobia irritans | reverse complement strand
CATGAGGAGAGTGCGGCAAGTATGGCCTAAGGCTACTCTGCCATCTATTCCTGGTGGTGGACAACCTACATAGTGAGTAAACTCAGCGACATACAAGTAAATACTCACTCACCGCCTATTTGGAGCACCTCCCTGGACCCCAGGCTGTATTTCTGTCTGTCTGTTCGGCAATGATGATGACGATGGGTGGTGGGGAGCTGGTGGTGCGCAAAAACTATTGGAGGTTTCAATTGCACCAATTTCCTTCCTTTTGGTTTCCGTGTTGGTACTTGGGTGTTTCCCTCTATGGCTAACAATACCGTTGTGGGCCAGCCCACTGACAACTACTCCTGCTCCTAGACCCAGGGTGTTGTACTCGTTTGTTTGTGGTTTTGTTTCTTTCCTTTTTTGCTTGCTCCAATGGAGAAAGATACGTCAGTTGCTGGTAAATGCCACAAATGCTGATATTTCCTATTAGCTGGTGTATGAGCTGTAAGTTTCCTTGGTGTGCCGTCTGCAGAGGCTCTGTTCTTGACTCCTTGGTTTCTTGGTAATTATTTATGTCTTATACCCACACACACACACTCACACATACACATAGACAAAGCACATATATTAGCTGGTACATGCAAATAAATTATATATCCATTGATATGGACAAATATTTAGACGTGTATGTGTGTGCGAGTGTTTGTTTGTTTGTTTGTATAGACTACTGGGAATGTTAAGTAATAGGACGAGGTTGGTACTGGCGTGCTGCCTATATTCTTAGGGATATTTTTTGTTTTGATATTTTAAGTTGTGAAAAACACGCAATAAATCGAATTTACGTCCGTTTGTGAAAAGGCGAGGTACCGCACGCTTGCAAAAGGGCTCTTTTACTGCAAAACCTGAAGAGAAGAAGCAAAGCCTTTCGCCACAACAATTCTTTCTTTGCCTTCCCATAGTTATGGCAGTTATTATGGCAGTTATGGGCCAACAATGGCCGTTGGGTATTATTAAAAAAGACTCTTTTCAAAGCACAGCGAATTATTAGTGGTACATTTTCCATTTGCCATTCCCATCTTTTGACTGATACAGTGGTGGCCAAGGACATGGTGATTATCGCAAACCCATGACCGGACGATTAGAATCGGAAATTCAAACAATTGGCAATCTTGTTGACACTTTCCTGTAAGGCTTAAGGAGGCTTACGTAAAAATAATGGTACATGTCTTCATCTGCGATTGGTATAAGGGTTTGGTAAATTTTATGGGAGAGTGTGTTTGTTTCCCTTTGGGAGATTTTAGCTTGAACAGTTTTAGTGTTGTATAGTTTTGATAATGGCTATTTGATTTCATATTTATTGTGTAACCTACTCATGTTCCTGCTCACGCATACCTTTTTTGCGCAAATGTCAAGGACTTTTCCATTCATGATTTTCATGTGGCTCCCGTTAGGCTACACTTTTTTCTGAGGTTAATTGAAAAAGTTTATTGCTATCCAGCTCCATGTAAGCTGAATGGAAAATCGAAGCTTAATCATTTCGCAACGCTAGGAGAAGATCGTATTTAGTCTAATCCTGAATTTGGATTGTCGCCCATTAGGTAACTTCCTTAGAGTAAGAGGCTACTATCGAATTATTTCCAGTCAGAACGGAATCTATATTTCTTACATTGCGGTCGCACTGGGCAAAATATTTGACGAAATTAAAAGAGAATTTGTTACGCCCACAGGGAAATCAGCAAAACTTTTTAAACTCATATTGATACGGGCAAGAGTGTTTCTACAAATTTACGGGATCCAGACATTTCGAAAAAAAAAAAAAAAAAAAAAAATAAAAAAAAAAAAAAAAATAATTGCCCTAGAAAAATTCTTGACACTCATTTTGGCAAAATATTTGCCCTACGTGAATTATTACACAAAAAATATGTTGTGAGGTTTCCAGATTTCATGTCTTTAATAATACGAATTTGCAATTTTGCTTAGCATAGAAGACGCCAATTTTCTCTAATTATAAAGTTTTTTTTGCTTGTCCAAAAGTCGATAAACTTTTCACAATGAAGTGTATTGTCCTTATAATTAAGTGTTTTGACTTAAAAATGAGTATCATAACATGAAAGACAAAATTTTTGGGCCTAAGGTCAACTTGACTTTAATAATTCAGAAAAATTCTTTAAATTAATGAAATTGTCTTTAAATTTGCTTTTCCTTTTTTGCATCTTGACTACAAAGCCAAAAAATCGTTCAAATATAAGAACATGTTTTTCAACACTTTATTTAAAGACGATTTTTACTTGGAAACATAGCATAATTTCTTACTGGGAAGTCGAGTTCTGAATTTGCGAAAATTAAAAGTTGTCGTTAACTCGGACTTTGATAGCATATGAAGAAAAAAAGCTTGAAAAAAGACGTAAAAATGTAAAATGTGCAAGGAACACAAATCCCAAAACTTATAAGGCGAAAAATCCTTCTTGTATTCGCTTCTTTTGGCTCGGATATCACATACCAATATTTTTCAAAGGTAAGACAAAATCTTTGGAACGGGCATGCTTTTTTTTTCAGCTGTACCCTATGTGGCATGTGGTAGTGGTTCATGTATGCTAGGAAAAAGAGTAAGATCTCTAGGTAAATGGTTTATTCTATTTTCAAGATACATTGCGCATCGAAATCGAAGAGCTCTGGATCTATCATACGATGACTCTTCTCCTTCTAAGGCTATTGTTAAAATGTGCTTTGGCGAAATTCAATACCCAGAACATAAAGTGACAAAAATCCCCGGTCATTTATAAGTTGCGAGTAAATATCGCTGTCTTTTTTCTACATAATTATTGGGAAAAAATCATTCATTATTGATCCATATGAGTGAATTTGTGAATGACACATTAGAGGCTACCCAAGAGCTAAGTGGGTATGGTCCCATCCATTTGGATGCAGTGTAATGAAGTCCGCTTAGCTAGAATAGCCCATTTAAATAAATGTGGCGAGGCAGAAAAAGGTAAACGAATCGATATTATCGATTTGTGTTTTATTTACGTAGTTTTTTTTTGCAACACTTGCTGCTGTTAACGAAAACATTGGAGGAAAAAAAACGCCAAAGCCAACAACAAACGAAACAAAAACTAAATAAACAGACACTCTCAGCATTTTCCGACTTTCAGAATTAGAATGGAACATGCTTTAACTAAAACTTGGTTTTATTAATTAAGCTTATCTGTATATAAAAATATGATGGTCATAAATGTTTTTTTTTTGGCTAGAGAGTTAAAAATACACACAAAATTACTTTTGGACACATTCCTGAACAAGAAAAAAAACTAAAAATTTTTTATATGCATAGAAACTCCATTCATAACTATCTTGTTATATTATCATTTGTGTAAGCTCTTTCCATTAATTTTTTTGCGCTTAGTTCCAATAATGCCAATACCAAACCTCCGATGATTGTTGAATCCCAGGAACAAGACTTATTACCACAAAAAATCTTGACGGTAATTTTCTTTGCATATGGGAATTTACAGTAATTCGCCGATTTTTTTGCCCCTAAAAAAAAAACAACAAAATATATATTTCGATTGAAAACTCTATAACAATCCACGCATAATCCTTAACAACACTTTCGTGTCACTGTGTCATCATAGCATTCATTAAACCATTTTGCGGTTAAGTCGTTTAAATTATAGATTTGATAGTGCAAAATGTGAAGTAATTTCAGTACACTCCTCATACTTAGAACGCTGACTAATTTGTGTAACCTCTCTATAAGAAAGAACTTTGCTCTTTGCTTTGGTAAGGTGACCTCAGATCATTGCAAGATTTTCATTTGCACTGTGGAATTCACTTGACATTATTGGTAGCTTTGGTAGTAAACAGCTTGGCATTCTCTTATCGCCATCAGTCCGTTCGTAAATTGCATAACCATATTACAAGCAAGAATAAAAATCGTACACTATGAAGTGTAAGGCAGTTCCAACCGGGGGGCCATTAACGCCAACTTAGCCCCATATGTCAGTCAATGTCAGTTGCGAATCAATGTCAAACAGCAATGCTGTGTATGTTTGCGCTGCTGGGTGAATTGTTAGTTATAATGTTATAATTTATTAAAATTATACGTTGTTGTCGCCACTTTCTCCATGTTCACGACCATACCCCGGCAAAGGAACTAACCGGAGTTGACGTGCTTGAGTTGGAGACAGTTTTGGTGGAAGCAAGCGTTTATTTGGTCAATATCTCGATTTAAGATTTTAGTTCAATTGACACCCTACTATCGTTTTTTGGGGTTGAGGTTAATACCAAAACACGACAGTTTTGCATTGAATCACTCGCTTGCAATGCAGTTGCCATTACTTCCACTGCTCGTATGGGACATGGGTAATGAATTGATTCTGAATTCATATGTCAAAAGGTTAGAGAACCTGTTGGAGTATATGAGACAGACAGGGAAAGGGGGTCACATTGTTACCAAAACTTGGACAATGCAAAAAGGCTTGAGACAGGTGATATGGAAAAATGTCTCGCCAGTTTGAAGAACATTTTGGGGGGAAAATTCCATAAAAAAAGTTGCTCATGTTTGGAACTATGGCGAAAACGTTACTTTAGGCATAGACTCATGACACAAACACATACAGCATTAACACTTTGTTAGAATGAATTAGATCGAATCCCTATGTATCGCATATTACAAAAGTTATACTTGTAGAAAGCATATGTGAGATGACAATATTAAGTGTATTACTGAATTAAAATATCCTTAGAAATACTTGTGTGAGTTTGTTCTTTTTCTATAATGGGTCTTAGAATATTGCATACCTTTAGGAGACGATTATAAAATTCAAAATTCCAGATGAGTTGTCTTCTCAATACGAATGTACATTAAGTTGAGAGGAATAATACTTAAACATGAAACTTTAGTAAAAGCACAGAAAAAAATTATTTTTGTCATTAATCAGGCAACTACTTGATCCAGTTATTAAATCAAATCTTAGTCACAGAATTATAGTAACCACAATCCAAACAAGGACACTTACAAAAACAAGTATATTTAGAGCAGAAAAGTTCGGCGGCCCGAATCTTAAACTACCACCACCATGGAAACAAATATATTGTTTAATAGTTTTACTTTGAAAATTTAAGGGGGTTCGATACATATAATTTTCGCCAGCAAGATCAAGTTCAACCAGGTACGCTTCGCGAAGATACAATTGTAAAGATTTTTACTATGAAGACTAGATGCACATTCTGGATTTTATAAGAACATTTTTTTTTGTTTTAGTTTTAGAGGAATCACTAAACATTCTCTTTAAGTGTAAGCAAAAAAATGCTGAAATAAACCGCTTGATTTGAAATCTAAATATCTGTAGATTTTTACCGCATTATGATTACGAGAAGTAAAATCTGAAATTTCTATATTCCAGGTTTCCAAGCAATGTCATGATTCAGTGCAACTTCTGTACCCTCAAGATCTGAAATCGGTTCACACACATATTCAGCACATCTAATTGATAAGTTCTAGTAATCTAGGCTAGTGCCGGTTTATAAGGGGGTTTTCAAAACCTATACCGATTACACAATGTATTCGGACACCTCTTTATTTCCTAAGAATTACCCTTAGATTTCCAATTTCAGGCAAACTTGGGGTAAAAAAACTACGGATTCTATAAAGCCAAGAGCCCAAATCGGTGGGATCGTTTATACACGGAATGAAAAGACTGTTTTTCATATGTTTGGCTATAAACATTATCATGTTTGGAACACAAATTTTTTAAAGCACAATATTTTTGAGTGCAAGCTATTAATGTCATAAACTAAGCATAAACATGTTGGGACATATATGTTAATAGTTTAGAACAAATATTATGTTTGGGACATAATATATGTTTGTACAATATAATATGCTTGGATGCAAACATAATATTAATTTAGAAATAGCCTTATAAACATATATGTGTTTAGTTAGCTTGGAGCGGCGTATTTAACAGGGAGCCGGATATTGAATTAAGTTGGTGGTTTGTGCTTGTTATTACAAAATTAACATTTATTTTCCTTGGGCAATTGATCAGCTACTTTTTTGATCCTTACAAAACTGTGTTGGTCCGCTGTTCGAAATCCCCGTCCGGCAAAAGGTAAAATTAAATAAAAAATCATAACAATTGGATAACTTTCTCTACAAATGTTGTTTTATACAGAAAAAGGTGCTAAGAACTAAAAAATCTCGTGGAAGTTCGAGAAAGATGTGGCGGAATATACAATTTGGCAGAAACAAAATTTTTGAAGCCATTCAGGTCGAAAACCTATGTTGTTAGGCACTATATTACCTGTTTATTTTCATAATAATCATTATGATTGTATAAATATCATAAATAAATAAATAAAAATTTGACCACAAATTGTTGGGAAGAATTTTTAAGCATATATAATATATTTGGTGCAAAATGCTTGCCAAACATAATTATATGTTCACCATAATAACAATATATATTTTTTGGAAAGACCAACATTATTGAATTTGGATGCAAAATACAAAAATGTTTGGAACTTAGACTACACCAAACATATTATTGTTTAGACCAATATGCCTTTTCAACATATTATATATTGGAAGAAAGATCAAACATATAAATGTTTGGCCAATACCCAAAAATGTATATGCTTTGAAGGCAAAATATGTTTTGGGAGTATATGTTTAAGAAGCGGATTTTTGTGTGAAGCCGTGTATGCGAGTTATAATCAAAACCTAGACCGAATAGCCAATCTTCGCACTTGGCCTGCGTGCATACAAGGACGATTCCTGTGACAAATTTTCGGACGATTAGCCTCCTTTATTGAAGACTGTAGCGTAGACAGACGGATTAGGCTTATTATCGTCTAAGAATTCGCTCCCTGATCAAGAATACTATATTTACTTTATATAGTCGCGAAATCGATGTGTTACAAATGGAATGACAGAACTTATTATACCCCCAATCACCATTCTATTGGGTGGTGGGTTATAAAAACGATATAATTAAAATTTTTTGTCGATTGATACTTGATTAATTAAAAAACTTGTTTGAAACAATAAAATTGTTTACTTAAACATTTTTCAAAATTAAAAATTTTTGGTATTAAAAAATATTGCCTAATATTTTTAATGTCGTGCGACAATAATGCTCCTAAAAGTCAGACATTGGAAAATAAATTTTGTTTCAGCCCCTATGTATATGTTAATGATGGCAGACTTCTAAGGAGTTACTAATGTCAAGACGTCAGTTGATCGCTTCTTTAATATGTGTTCTAACAAGGAGCCCACCTTGCACACACAGGATCGGGGGTGAAAACTCAGTTTCGACCAAACACCAAAAACGTTTTCAACGATCAAAGTATCCTCCTCAGTAATGCTGGGTGACATTTCTGAGTGCTTCAAAAGGCTTCTCAATGTGGTTTCCCCGAATTTGGAACGCGATCGACACTGGTTTAAAATGGATGCCCTCTTTCAATGATAGAATCGTGCAGCACTCAGTGATAAGAGAGAAGTTAACCACTGTCGTATCACAATGGACTGAATAGTCGAAGTGAGCCTGAAATAGGGTCTTGCCACTTGTAGGTAGTGGTAGTGGTGAGTTACGGCCAAACAGTTTTCGATAACTGATGAACCTGGAAGAATTACCATTTCTATGTGTATCCTGTTTGTAAAAAATTTCTGCTCTCAAAAAAAAAAAAACATCTTACGTTAAGAGGCCTAAAATAATAAGATTTCATATCATCGAGATGAAGCACCAATGTGATTGAACGATTTATTAATTTGAGTAAAGTTGGACCACATTCTCGCAATCGATGTCGATCAAAACTTTGAAGATTTGAGACTGCATTTTCTGGCCCTCATGATCAACCTTCGGCATACATTTTAAAAATTTCCTAAATTAACACTTTTTAGGCGGACTTTTTTTTTTTGTAATACACCTAACCTTGTTTAAAATCATTTTTTTTTTGTGGATGTAATGAAATTAAATCGACTTGAAAAAGCCCTTTGATATACAATCTTAGAATTTTGATTTCCTTAAAGAAAATATATTTTAAGTGAGCTAACGTTTTATATGCTTAAAATTACACTCAAAAAAAGTGAACTACCTATTTCACTAAAGCCAATTTAACGTTATTTTAGTCCATGGATATTATTTATGTTTGGAGAAACTTTCCTTTACTCCAATAATTTTTGCGTACGTCAGTTAAAATGAACATAAAAACAGGAAAAAAAATTATAACAGAAATTAAGCATAAAAGATTACTAAATTCGTATTTCTCAAGCAAAATAGCTTCATTATTTTCTTTAAATTTGTAAATTTTACTACAAATGCTTCCATCATGAACTTCATATGTACTAAAGGACATTCTTTTGCCAATTTTGAAATCAATTTTTTCCATTCAAAGGCTACAAACAATTTTCTTTAACAAGTGAAAAAAATTAATTATGTCTTATAAATTTTCTTGAATCTGTCGAAAAATATTTACTTATTTTTGTGATATCGGCGTGATGTCAGCGTTTGTAGTACTGTTTAGTTAAAATTTTCAAAATTTTCTAAAATTAACCAAAAGTATTCTTCCTGGTGGGTTCACTGTTTTTTCAGTGTAGGCTACATATTATTAATCAAAATTTACGGTTTATTTTTAGGTGTTTAATTATATTAAAAAATTATTTCGCGAAGAGATAGATGTCAGATTAAAAATTCAAAGCGAAATATTAGAGGTGTGCACGTGAGTAATATTTTACTTACGCTCACGCACACTCACGACAGAGAAATCTCATTCACGCACACTCACGCACGATTTTTGGTAGGACTCACGCTCACGCACGCTCACGAAAAGAAAGTTTGTACTCACGCACGAAAATCTTTTAAATGTCGTGACTCACGAAAAATATCGTGACTAACGAAAAATGTCGTGACTCACGAATAATTTTATGAGTAATTTACCTATAGAACCTGACTGAAAATATGAGTATGATTAAAATCGAGAGCGTTATAAAACTTTTAACACTTAGGATGTCACTAAAATTATATATGAATTGAACTCGTAAGCATTTTATGTTCGTAAGCGGGATTATTTTCGTGAGCGTGTTTTTCCGAAATTCGTTACTCACGCACACTCACGAAGATACTATTTTCGTGTCTCACGCACACTCACGCCGTTACCATCAGCGTGACTCACGACTCACGCGTGAGTCACGACAATTTCATGTCACGTGCACACCTCTAATAAATATACACCACATAATAAAGAATACTCTCTTGAGTTAAAGAAAGTTTAAATGAATGAATAATATTTTTGACTAAAATAATTTTTCTCATATTGACATTTTTGAATGCAATCACTTTGTAAAGAGGTTTTGTAATAAATTGCTTTTAAAATTTTATTAGCATTAACGAATTATAAGTGTAGCATAAATTTAGGATTTCAATTTTGCTTATCTTTTATTTCAGTTGTCTAATTGGTTTTCGCTCTCTATATCCCCCAAAGTAAAAAAAAACAATTTTTCAAATGATTATATTCATGATTATTTGCAAAAATTATTAGTAAATAACCGAAGAAAAAAATACCACAACAAGACATTGAGAAACAGGACCTTAATATTGCTTAGTTTACCATATGCATTTGTATTGCCTACTTTGAGGCGCACACATATAAGTTAAATTTATCCGATTCCACTATGATTGTTGTCGTTTATCACTCACCGTTTAACGTGTCATTGATTTATAAAAGGATTTGTTTTGCAATTTTCTATAATCCTAGTAAATTATTCTGTATAAATATAAATTAATTCATATTTCAATTAAAACAAATTTAACGAAACAAGATCACATTCATGTGTAATAAAATAAATCATTTTGAACTGTATTCTTCTTGGCAATATTTTTGGAGGGGTGGTTTGTGTCACCCTGTTTTTAAAGAGTTCTTCGCATGACCATTCCTCGCAATATAAACAAATGTTTAAACATGGAGATCCTTGGGACAATGGTTGACAGGAGTAGTTATTAATGTCAAGAGATAAATGTCGTATTTATGTGGTGGTTAGTTAGAATTTACCCAACGGACTGCATAGTGTCAGAGAGTCATTAATTAATTCAAATGTTTGACAAACGGGCACGGGACCATACGCGAATATGACACAAATATTACAAGTGACATTGGTGTCATTCACTGGCTCACTGCCTGCTATGTCGTCATCCCCACCGCCACCCAGCAAAAAAAGCCAGTGACAACAGCGTCATCACAAATGAGTGAGTTACCTCCTTCCCAATTATCAACAGCAAACGCTATCTTCCTACCTCTTGTGATTACAATCACTGGTCACTGCTGGACAACTATGTCCTTAATGGACGGCAAACAATCCTTTAACGAATTAGTTTGAGGCGACTTGAATGTCACAGCCGATGAAGCAGCTGTGTGCCCTGGAATGGTTGTAGTTTTTAATTATGCCTCGCTTGCTATCTCGTCAGTGAAAGTATTTGCGATTTTATTCCCGTTTGTCAGTCACATGAAGACAAAAACGAAAAAAAAAATGATTAGAAAAATGGACTAGGCGAGCAAAAGGTTTTCTTGTTCTTTGAACCTTCCATGAGGAGAGTGCGGCAAGTATGGCCTAAGGCTACTCTGCCATCTATTCCTGGTGGTGGACAACCTACATAGTGAGTAAACTCAGCTCGACATACAGTAAATACTCACTCACCGCTATTGAGCACCTCCTTTGGACCCCAGGCTTGTATTTCTGTCTTGTCTGTTCGGCAATGATGATACGATGGGTGGTGGGAGGCTGGTGGTGCGCAAAACTATTTGAGGTTTCAATTGCACCAATTTCCTTCCTTTTGTTTTCCGTGTTGGTACTTGGGTGTTTCCCTCTATGGCTAACAATACCGTTGTGGGCCAGCCCACTGACAACTACTCCTGCTCCTAGACCAGGGTGTTGTACTCGTTTGTTTGTGGTTTTGTTTCTTTCCTTTTTTGCTTGTTCCAATGGAGAAAGATACGTCAGTTGCTGGTAAAATGCCACAAATGCTGATATTTCCTATTAGCTGGTGTATGAGCTGTAGTTTGTCCTTGTGTGCCGTCTGCAGAGGCTCTGTTCTTGACTCCTTGGTTTCTTGGTAATTATTTATGTCTTATACCCACACACACACACTCACACATACACATAGACAAAGCACATATATTAGCTGGTACATGCAAATAAATTATATATCCATTGATATGGACAAATATTTAGACGTGTATGTGTGTGCGAGTGTTTGTTTGTTTGTTTGTTTGTATAGACTCTGGAATGTTAAAGTAATAGACGAGGTGGTACTGGCGTGCTGCCTATATTCTAGGATACTTTTTTGTTTGATATTTAAGTTGTGAAAAACACGCAATAAATCGAATTTACGTCCGTTTGTGAAAAGGCGAGGTACCGCACGCTTGCAAAAGGGCTCTTTTACTGCAAAAGCTGAAGAGAAGAAGCAAAGCCTTTCGCCACAACAATTATTTCTTTGCCTTCCCATAGTTATGGCAGTTATGGGCCAACAATGGCCGTTGGGTATTATTAAAAAAGACTCTTTTCAAAGCACAGCGAATTATTAGTGGTACATTTTCCATTTGCCATTCCCATCTTTTGACTGATACAGTGGTGGCCAAGGGAATTGTGATTATCGCAAACCCATACCGGACGATTAGAATCGGAAATTCAAACAATTGTCAATGTGTTGACATTTCCTGTAAGGCTTAAGGAGGCTTAAGTAAAAATAATGGTCACATGTCTTCATCTGCGATTGGTATAAGGGTTTGGTAATTTTATGGGAGATGTGTTTGTTTCCCTTTGGAGATTTACTTGGACAGTTTAGTGTTGTATGTTGGTTGAATAAATGCTATTTGAATTTCATATTATGTGGTTAACTACTCATGTCCTGCTCACGCATACCTTTTTTGCGCAATTTCAAGGACTTTTCCATTCATGATTTTCATGCTGCCCCGTTAGGCTACATCTTTTTTGAGGTTAATTGAAAAAGTTTATTAGCTATCCCAGCTCCAATGTAGCTGAATGAAAATCGAACTTAATCAATTCGCAACGTAGAGAAGATCTGTATTTAGTCTAAATCCTGAATTTGGATTTGTCGCCCATTAGGTAACTCCTAGAGTAAGAGCTACTATCGATATTCCAGTCAGAACGGAATCATATATTTCTTACGATGCGGTCGCACTGGGCAAATATTTGACAGAAATTAAAAGAGAATTTGTCGCCACAGGGAAATCAGCAAAACTTTTAAACTCATATTGATACGGTAAGAGTGTTCTACAAATACGGGATCCAGACATTTCGAAATTGCTCCTAGAAAAATTTTTGACACTCATTTTTGGCAAATATTTGCCTAGTGAATTATACACAAAAAATATTGTTGTGAGGTCAAAGATTTCATGTCTTTAATATACGAATGCAAATTTTGCTTAGCATAGAAGACGCATTTCTCTAATATAAAGTTGAAGTCGTATTGTCCTTATAATTAATGACAATAAAGTCGTATTGTCCTTATAATTAAGTGTTTTGACTTAAAAATGAGTATCATAACATGAAAGACAAAATTTTTGGGCTAAGGTCAACTTGACTTTAATAATTCAGAAAAATTCTTTAAAATTAATGAAATTGTCTTTAAATTTGTTGTCTTTTTGCATCTTGACTACAAAGCAAAAAATCGTTCAAATATAAGACATGTTTTTCAACACTTTATTTTAAAGACGTTTTTTACTTGAAACATAGCATAATTTCTACTGGAAGTCGAGTCTGAATTTGGAAAATAAAGTTGTCGTTAACTCGGACTTTGATAGCATATGAAAAAAAAAGCTGAAAAAACGAAAAATTAAAATGTGCAAGAACACAAATCCCAAACTTAAAAGCGAATAAATCCTTACTTGGCTCGGAATCAATACCAATATTTTTAAAGTAAAGACAAAATCTTTGGAACCGGGCATACTTTTTTTTTTCAGTGTACCCTATGTGGATGTGGTAGTGGTCATGGATGCTAGGAAAAAGAGTAAGATCTCTAGGTAAATGGTTTATTCTATTTTCAAGATACATTGCGCATCGAAATCGAAGAGCTCTGGATCTATCATACGATGACTCTTCTCCTTCTAAGCTATTGTTAAAATGTGCTTTGGCGAAATTCAATACCCAGAACATAAAGTGACAAAAATCCCCGTCATTTTATAAGTGCGAAGTAAATATCGCTGTCTTTTTTCTACATAATTATTGGGAAAAAATCATTCATTATTGATCCATATGAGTGAATTTGTGAATGACACATTAGAGCTACCCAAGAGCTAAGTGGTATGGTCCCATCCATTTGGATGCAGTGTAATGAAGTCCGCTTAGCTAGAATAGCCCATTTAAATAAATGTGGCGAGGCAGAAAAAGGTAAAACGAATCGATATTATCGATTTGTGTTTTATTTACGTAGTTTTTTTTTTGCAACACTTGCTGCTGTTAACGAAAACATTGGAGGAAAAAAAAAACGCCAAAGCCAACAACAAACGAAACAAAAACTAAATAAACAGACACTCTCAGCATTTTCCGACTGTCCATCAAAAATACAACAAAAAAAAAAAAATAAAACGAAAACGCCAAAGAAAAAACA
>PGFW01040656.1:12920-26941 GCA_003123925.1 Haematobia irritans | reverse complement strand
ATTAACATTACGTTTGTAACATATCTCAGATTCTATAAGGTATGTATGTTATGTGTCGTGTAAAATTCTGAGTCGATTTAGCTAAGTCTGCTTTGAATGCTTTGGAATTGAAAATTGGCACAAGTATTTGCAATACCATCCGCAAATGGGCCATATCGGACCACTTTTAGGTTTAACCCCAAAATAAACCGATCCCTAGATTTGGATTGCGGAGCCTCTTGAATGAGCAAATTTTATCCCATGGTGTTGAAATTGGGTACGTGGTATAAGCAAATGGTCTCAAACAACCATGCAAAAATTGGTTCATATTGCTTGATAATCCGGTTGAAATATATGGCCTCTAACCATCGTGCAACTGTTGGTCCATATTAGGCCTCATATAAACCGCCCCCATACATTAGGTCCCATAATATAATATACAATGTAGAAGTCAATGTTAAGACGTTTTCAAATACTATTGCATCGTATAAGACTATACAAAATAAATAAATAAAACAATATGTGCCCAAAATAAAATCCGATGAAAATTGCAGATTTCATGCTCTCAAAAAGTCACATCTAGAAATTGTTG
Organism: Haematobia irritans; assembly: GCA_003123925.1. Taxonomy (NCBI): domain Eukaryota; kingdom Metazoa; phylum Arthropoda; class Insecta; order Diptera; family Muscidae; genus Haematobia; species Haematobia irritans. The sequence continues at coordinate 26,370 of PGFW01040656.1, read as the reverse complement.
GGGGCTATTTCAGACTATCACCTGATATATACCAACTTTGATATATTTCTGTATGGGCCATGTAGATGCCTTCAAAAATTCAAATCGGAATATAGGTCTACAAGGAGGTATATCAAAAGATGCCTCAAGATTTCTAATGTCATGCAAATCGAATAAAAATTGCGGCTTCCTTGCCCTCAAGAACTGAATCGGGTGTCGTATATATGGCGGCTGTATCGAAATATGCACCGATATAGCTCTTCTTATTGAGCTTAGTATTGGTCAGCACTCAGTGATAAGAGGGAAGTTCACCACTATGGAATCACAATGGACTGAATAGTCTAAGTTAGACTGAAATATCGGGCTGACACTGTACTTAACCTAACCAAATTTCGAACGTGACCAGATAGCTAAATTTTTGAAGCCTGTAGTATGATTACAACAGACAGACATACATGCGGACATCGTTCAGTCGTCTTAGAATTTCACTCGGAGAAAAACTTTGGTCTCTGTGGTCATATGAGTGTAAATCGGGCGAAAGATATACGTGGGATGTGTACTTAAATCTGAACTGATTTACTCCAAAATCACTAGGGTTCTGTTCTGACTCAAAACACACGCTAATGCCAAATTTGAAGTTTGATTGGGTTAAAATTTTGCGACATAGGAATTTTACACAAAATGGTGTTCACAGAGCAGAACGGACCGACTCAGGGGAAGCAAAATTGGTAGATGTTTTACTGTTTCCTAAATTGTTAGAATTGCGATGTTTTGGTAGCTTTGCAAAACATTTCGCCCACTAAGAACAACTCCAAATTTTCTATATAATAAATAGAGAAACAAAATGTTTTCTATAGAAATAAAAAAATTGTATAGAAATAAAAGATGTTTAGACAAATTTATATAGAACAAATTTTTAAGAAAATTTTCTATACAAATAAAATTTGAGAAAATTTTCTCAAATAAAAATCTTGAAATGAAATTTTCTATAGAAAAATTGTGATTTGGTAGAATTTGCAGAACATTCCTCCCAATCTAAGAAGTATTCAATTTTCTATATATTCAATATATGAAATAAAATTTGAGAAAATTTTAATACAGAAATAAAATTTTGGTAAGAAAAACATCAGGCCGCTTCAATTGAGATTTTGATCCAAGGGCTCCGTCTCACGAGATCTCCGGTGACTCTTGGCCAACAACCCGCGGTTCAGCTTTGGTGAGGTTTGAGCCTGTAAGGGACTTCCCCATACGATGTTCGTCAATGTCCTGCAGTTTTTATTGGCCTCCTTCGGCTTGCAAGACTTTTCTTCCTTCTGAATCCACCGGAGGCTTGTGTTCCGTTCGGATCCTTTGGGCTGATCGCTGTTTGTATACCTCATAAGAATCATGAAAGCCATAACTACACGTCTTCGGGTCTGGGCAGATGTGGCTTGCGACTCAATGTTCGATATAAACACCGCAATGTCGTTCTTGGTCCATCCAACCTCATCAAAACGACAAAACCTGGGTTACATTCCTTTTAGGTTGTTTAGTTATTGACTCAGGATCAGAGGATTTGCAAGGTATCCATGCATGTGCTCTAGGTTTAGAGGTATGTCTTTTCTATCGACTAACTCCTAAAGCGGCTCTTCCCAAACTTCACCAATTAGCACAAAGCAGATTTAAAGCAATCCATAGACCTCTGTACCGCAAAATGCTCTTAACTTATATCGTCCTTGATACCATCCAGACATCTTGCCGTCGAGGACTTGGTCCGGGGAAACTTTTTTCGGCACCTCTGAATAGACACAGACATCGCAGTTCTCAATTTTCCCCCCATTTTTTGTTTTGGAAATCCATCCGTCCAAATGCTCCTTTATTGAATAATAGCCATCACAAGGCTGTCTTTTGCAACTGCGGAAACGATCTTTGATCCCTGTTTAGCGGATGGCGTTTCAGTCCGGTGATCGCTCCCATTTTGCGAGGCTTCAAAGAATCGTTGAGCCCATTTTAAAGGAATCCCTGTTGGCTACCGACAACCGTGCTTGGTCACAGATCCTAAATTTCTTAGGAATAAACAAATCACTTTTTTGCGTTCATTTAAGTCTTCTTCCGTGAGGAAGTACCTCCTTTTAATGTCGTTACCTCAGAAAATGTTTCGACTTGCAAAAGTCGACTCCGTCCTACAGGTCAACTAATTGGGCTTGCTCTTGGTCACTGCCAAAGTTATAATTCACAGTTGATACGCCACTGGTATCTTCAACCTAGTGGATGCTTTGAATTTCGCAGCATAGTGGTTTAATTTTCCACCATCACATGAAATTCGTAAATAGTAACCTATTACGATGAAATAATCCGCTATTCAAAAAACACGTCTGTTCAGTTTTGACGGTTGAAATATGCCGTGCATTTTGTGTAAGCGTAACGACGTAATTTAGGGGCATATAGCTTTAGATTACTTGGCAGACCTGGAAAGCGATTAAACGTAAGCAGTCTGTTTAAGTGTTTTTTCGGAAACAAATCTGGTGGTTCAGCAAAAAGAAACTAATAGGTGAAGGTTCATGGTTAAAACTAGGAAGTGCCCATATGTAATAGGTACTTTTAGTTTAAATGTGGTATCAGAATGGACTGATATATCTAAGTGAGCATGGAACTTAAATCGGCTGGCCAATTTAACCTAAAACCTAACCTATATAGAAAATATAGTTTTAACCAAAATTTTCTAAAGAAACAATACAATTTTTACCAAATTCTATAGAAATAAAATTTTAACAAAATTTTATATAGAAATAAAAAATTTAAAAAAAATATTTTATAAAAATAAAATTTTAGTTTTCTATGTATAAATTTGGAAAATTTTTCTATTGAATAAAATTTGACCGCAAAATGTTCACATAAAATAAAATTTTTACAAAATTTTACGCACTCAAATTTATGATAAACGATCTCTATAAATTCAGTTTTTTAAGAATATTGTCTTCGGTATAAACAAAATATTTTTATGACTAACTACAAAATTTTTTAATATGAATAGATTTTTTCATATTTTGGTAGATTTTTTTGGACAAGCAGGGTAACCGTCTCAGGGGTCGTCTCTGAGTATTTTTGGCTAAAGACCCCCGCCCCACTCGTCTCTACTTCGTCTCCTTCAAGTGTTGAAATCCTCTCCGCACAGTTATAAAACTAAGGCAACATGAAAAATATATGTATTAAAATTTTTTCGATTTTTAATCCGGCTACATCTAGCGTGTTCTTGAATAATACTAGTAAATATTTTGTCCGCAAATTATACATCTACCACATAATTTTTTAGAAATGTTCAAAATGAAAATTGAAAAGCATATTTTTATATATATCATCAAAAAGAAATTTTTGTGAAGTGAAAATTATGTCAATCTCTAGAAGAGCATTTTGATGTTACATTAAACGTAATGGCTTAGGAAGTACTTTCTAATTTTTGCTGGGATTATTAACCCCTATTCCGTTTTAACGAGGCCTTCTATATGAGATCCCACCACTCTTAAGAATCACACGCACTGGTCATGGTCATAAGTGTGTTGTTGTATAGGGGTGTGTGGTGTGTTTTCAGCACTAAAATAACATCAAATGAATTGGCAAATATTTCTGTTCAAATCTTATGTATACTAAAGGCTGGGGGGGCGTTGAAGGAAACAAGTTTGTTCGCTATATATTTTAAATGAACGCTGGGTTTGTTGAGTTCCTTTTTTGTTAATTTCAATATTGCCCAGAACTGGAAGAATGGTTGTGGTAGTTGTGGGTCCGTGTGTGACTGTGTGTGATTTGTAATGGAGAATATGCCGTTCATGTGAAGTACTCACAGTGACATTCCTTAAATTTATTTGCTCTTATAACGCCAATTTTCACAATATTACCCAACAAAAAATAAAAAGACAATGAAGGGAACTAAAACTTGTATCGGAATGGATCAAATAACATTTAAGTGGGATCTTTTATATTGGAAAACAGAGACTATTATTCTAAATTCCATTATTGTACATAGGAATACTCAGTTCTCATAACAAAAGAGATTTTCCTGTATAGGAAAGTTTTGAACGTATAGCACATTTCTCTGTAAAACGTAGGTGGTTGTCTATAGAATACAATTTTGAGAAAAATTATATAAAGAATAATTTTGGACAAATTTTCTATAGTAAATAAACATTTGAGAAAAACTTTCTATAGAAATAAAATTCTTAAATTTTCTGTAGATAATAGAATTGTACAAGAATTTCCCGAATACGAAGTAAAAATAAAAATGTTGACAAAAATTTCTATAGAATAAGTGTTTGACCAAATTTTAATAGACAATAATGATTATCATATAATAAATAATAAAACCGTAAGTTTTATCGCCATTTGCCCAGAAATTGGAAATCTGGAGGTATTTTAGAAGTGACGTATGCGGTCCACGTTTTGATATAGCCCCATATAGAGCGATCTCCGCGAGGCTTATATAAATCGTTAAATTGTTGATGCCAATTTACCTGAAATTGGAAATCTTAGAGTATGTAAGACCACAAATATGTGTGCCGAAATTTGTGTGTAATTGGTCCATGTTTTTGGTATTCCCCCATATATTCCGATTTTATTTCTTGGGCTTCTAGAATTGTAGTTTTTTTAAAATCTAGAGTATTTGGGACCATAAAAGGTGTGCCGAAAACGGTGAGTAGTCGGTTAAGGTTTTAGTACTAGCCGCCCACAAGAACCGTGCTCCCGCAATTATAATCTTGGGTTTCTAGAAATCCTAGTTCTTATCCGATTTACCTGTTGCCGTTGCCTGAATTGCATGCACTTCTTTAAGGTGTAAAATGCGAGTTCAGTGTTTGTATATGAATTAAGAATTTGTTTTTTTTTTACGAATATATAGTATGTTTTTAAATTTTTTTTTTTTATGATTTTTAATACATTCTAACGCGCTTGGTCTGGAATGCGTTTGACCATCAAATATTTTCAAAAGCTCGCATGAAACATGGATTTTCTAGAATGGAGTATAACATTTATTTGGCAAAATTTAAATAATTTGTATCACATTTTTTTAAATGCTTAAATCTGTTTGGAAACAAACAAAAAATCTATTTGAAAAAAAAAAATAAATTTCCATTAAATTATGAAAAAAAAGGAAGTTATAAAAAATTAACTCAAAATGAAATCCTGTGCAGTTAAAATAAAGAACATCATTGGGAGAAAGTTTGGAACGGCGCTTTTAAAGTTGTGCCTTAGAAGAACTTCCAATTTTTTGTGCTGGGATTTTAGACTCACAAAAAGTGTGGTCGGAATTTAGTGTGTATGGGTGCCATTTGGCAAGGCCTCCATAGAGAACGATTACCATTTCTTTGTGAGTGTAGAAACGCACTAATCTTGAAAATTGCTTGAAACTGAATGTAAATATAACTTTACACTAGCACAATGTACAAATTTCTACCGAATCCGGACGAATTTTTGCTCTCCGAGGAGGCTCCAGAGGGTCAATTGGGAATCGTTATATGGGTGGCTATATGTATTTATGGAGCGATAGGATAAAATCTTCAATGGTGTTAGGTATCAATATTTACACAAAAATAAAAACTTTCAACTGAATGCGGATGAAATGTTGCTCACTCCAAGAGGATCCAAAACAAATTGGAGATTGGTTTATATGGGGGTTATAGATGATTATGGACCACTATGGACTAATTTTTGCATGCTTGTTAGATCCATATACTAAATACCACTACGAAATTTTACCCAGATTGATGAATGTTTGCTTCTCCAAGAGCCTACGGAGGTCAATCTGGGGATCGGTTTATGATGGGGGGGCTATATGTTATGTATAGACGCGATATGAACCAATTGTTGCATGGCTGTTAGATACAATATACATACACCACGTCTAAAATTTCAATCGGATAGGATGAATCAAAACCGGATTGGATTAATTTTTGCTCCTCCTAGAGGCTCCGAAGATCAAATCTGTGATCGTTTATATGATGGGCAATACAACATTATGGCACCAATATGGCAGCATTTTTGCTGGTTGTTAGAAGCATATACCAAACCAATTACCAAATTTCACCGATCGGATGAATTTATTGTCTCTAGAGCCAAGCCAAGGGCGGTCAACTGAGTCGTTTATATGGGGGCTAGTAACTAGAAAGGGCTCCGATATGGCCCATTGCAATCACCATCCAGCCTTACATAATAAGCATACATACTGTATGCAAGTTTCAAGTCGATAGCTTGCTTTCGTTTCGAAGTTAGGTGATACAGTGCGACGAACGGACGGACGATGTTAGATCGACACAAATTTCACCACGACCCAGAATAATATACTTTAGGGGTCTTAGAGCAATATGTTCGATGGGTGTGCTTTAGTTAATTAGTTATAATTGTAACAGTTTAGATTAACTGCGTATTGTGGCTTTCGGTCAATATTTATTTTTTTTGTAATTTTTAATATGTTGAGGTTGACCGACCTGTACGAATGTGAGTACAATTTGTAATAATGTCAAACACTCCGCTACCCGAAAAATGGAAACCACCTATACGGTAACAATACACAAATGTCACAATGTTTCCAATGCAGCTATCGTCGAGCAATACATTGCCCACATTGTGGTCACAAAGGCAAAGTTGCACACGAATTTTGCAAAATTTCACCGTAGAAACGTGTGTGGTTGTCGTTATTACTGCTGTTGCTATCCATTGTCACTATCATACTCCGACTGGCTATTGTGGTTATTTCAGAATGTTGCTGCTCTGATAATATCCAGACGAATTTTTCTAGCCTACAACTATTGTTGTTATTTGCATAACAAATGAGACCAAATTCAAAGGCATAGTTAAAATCTAAAAGTAAGTGGGCATTTTGACATACCTAAAACATATTCAGCTAGATTATGATCATGTAGTAAATGCCTCAGTAAAAGTTTGGCTGCGTTAATGATGGAAAATTGCCGAAAGCAGGAGATGAGCTATTTGAATGTAATAGTACGAGTACGTAGTAGTAGTACATAGTGTACAAAACTTCAACCGCGAATCGAATCGGTTTTGTAATGGCGATATATATATGATGAACAGACGATATCGATCATTGATGTGATAGTAGAAGGCCACTTACTAATTAGCGTGTGCTAATTCTTAAAACGGAATCGATAGAAAATGTGCTCCTGTCAAAAAGGCTCCCGAAGTCAATCTTAGGATCGTTTTATTTGGGCTATATAGAGATGTGCACGTGAGTAATGTTTTTCTCACGCACGATATTTGTTTGTGAGCTCACGCAACTCACGAAAAGAAAATTTGTACTCACGCCGAAATCGTCGTGACTAACGATAAAATTACTGTGACTCACGAAAAATAGCGTGACTTCACGGAAAATGTCGTGACTCAATGAATAATTTTATGACTAATTTACCTTAGGGACGTGTTTGAATAAACATGAGCATGATATAAAATCCGAGAGCGATTATTAACTCTTAACATCCCAGGTGTCACTGAAGACATTAAATGAATTCATCTCGTAAGCGTTTTATGTCAATGGCCGCGTTTTTTCGTGAGCGTATTTTTTCCGAAATTGGTACTGACGTACACTCACGCCAGAAAATTTACGTGGCTCACGCTCACGCACGGACTTTTGGTTTTTGTTAATCAGGCTCACGCACCCCCGTTGCAGTAGCGTGACGAACGACTCAACGCGTGTGTCGACGAACTTTTTCGTTATTCACGCTGAAATTTCGTGTCGCGTGCACCTCCTAGCTGTATATATAACTAGTGGAATCGATATGAACAAATTTTTGCAGCGTTGTTCATTTTGGGCAAATCGGAACGCAAAACCCGCCCTGTGGACAAAATTTCAGAATAAAAACGTCGACCTTTGAAACTTAATTTAAACTTAAGGAAAGTTTACTTTGTATTGATCGATTTTTCAAGTTTTCGACTTTTGCAAAATTTGGAAAATTACCTTTTTAAAATGTCGACTTTTATAGTCGAATTTTGACAAACATTAAAACTCAAAAAAAAAATTTTTTTTTTTTTTTTTTTTTTTTTAAATATAAAAATGAAATTGACTTGAGCTTTCAAGCTAGAGTTATTTTAAATGCGACAGCGCGGTATGTAAACATATGTGGTTTATATTGGTAGTAGCTTTCCATAAAGACCGATTTTTCCGATTTATTAATTGAGAGAATACAATGGAATTCGAAGATTTTTCATCAGACCGATTTACTTTAGTGTTGTTTTGTCAACATATACAGGTTGGCTGATAAGTCCCCGGTCTAACATAGAAAAAACACATTTTTTTTTGTCAAAATTCCTTTTTTTTATGTACAAACAAGTTCCCTTCAAGAGAGATACAACGATTCATAACCGACCTTCCAATTTTTGATACATTTGGGTAGTACTCATTCGGTTTTGCCTCAGCAATAGGCTCAGTTTCGGCGATAACCTCTTCATTGGCAGGCAAATTTTTCACTGGCGAGCATCCTTTTGAGGTCTGAGAACAAGAAAAGTCACTGGGGGCCAAGATCTGGAGAATACGTGGTGGAGAAGCAATTCGAAGCCCAATTCATGAATTTTTGGCCATCGTTCTCAATGACTTGCTGGCACGGGTGCCGTAGTGGTTGGGTGGGCCGTTTTGCCCGCGATTTCGACCTTCAGCGCTCCAATAATGCTATTAATTAGTCACTGTGATGGTTTTTCCCTTCTCAAGATAAATAATTATTCCATGCGCCATACCCAAAAAACAGGAGGCCATCTACCTTTGCAGCGGACTTGAGTCTTGTCCATGACGTTCGGGAGACGGTCACCGGTCGCTGTCCCCTTCAGCCGACTGTCCGATTGGACTCAGGGTGTAGTTGATTTGAGCCATGTTTCATCCATTGCACATATCGACGGAAAAAACTCAGGTGTGTTACGAGTATCAGCTGCAAACACCGGTCTCAGAATCATCAAACACGTTGCTGTTTTTGGTACAAATGAGAGCTCGCGCGCACCCCATTTTGCACAGAGCTCCCGCTATCCAAATATTGATGATGATATGACCGAACACTTCCTTTGAGATCTTAAGGCCTCTGCTATCTCGATCAACTTCCACCATTTTAAGGTCAGTTCAAAATCATTTGTGGATTTTTTTTTATGTTTTCTTCGGTATCACCTTGCTTCGGGGCGTCTACTGCGTCACCGTCCTCCGTGCTCAAATCTTCACCACGCTTGAATTGTGCAATACCAAATTAAATTTATTGTTGATTTCCCCGGGTAGAGTCCGGAAAACTCATTATACAAAGGCCACAGTTTTTTGCTTCCACCGTATTTTTCCGCTTCAGGAAACAGTTAATTTTATCAAGACACGAAATTCCTTCTTTCACAATAAACAAAAGTTGCTTCATGAAAAGACGCTATTTTCAGGGGAAACTAATTGACTTATCAGACGTCCAAAATTTTTGATACGAATCATTTGATAGGTTGGTACTATATAAAAAAAATATGCATTTAATACTAGCGACGTCCATCTAATCGTGTCAGACCGGGGACTTATCAGCTCAACCTGTATTTTGATCGCAATTCAAGCAGTGGTTTAATAATCGATCCGATATTTTCATATCAATGAAACCCCTCTTACCATTTTCTGCTCACATTCGACTATAGAGGTTAAACGGTACAAAATTGATAATAAAACTGACGCAAAAAAACCTAAAAAGCGAAAATGACATCCAATCTTTCTGAAACACTTATTCGAGGGAATTTAAGACTCCTCTACAATATAATCGTAGATCCAGATTATAATTTGTGCCCATATGTTTAAATTGTAAATATAGTTTAAAAGCTAATGAAACGGGAAAATTGTCAGCGTTTACAAGTAACTGGACGTCCAAAAGATATGAAACGTTCGATAAATTCAAATGACAAACATTTCATTTTGTAAGCTGATTGAAATGGTAATCCATCCAATAGGCAGCCATCGTGCGGCCAATGGATTCAGCATGCCCGTTTGCATAGCACAGGTCTTGGTTCGATCCTGCGCTACGACCGAGAAACCCAAACAAGTTTTTTCATGTCGGTGTGATTATCTCTACCGCAGTAATGCTGAGTGACATTTCTGAGGGTTTCAAAGCTTCTCTAAGTGTGTTTCACTGGAATCTGTGTGGAAAACGTCTCGTGTCGACCGCTTTATAAAAAGCAGGGCGTCTCCTTGTCAATTGAGTCTCATAACATGGAAATCGGAGCAGACTCAGTGTATGATGATAGAGAGAAAAGTTCAGCACAATGTGTATACAATGGAAACTGATTAGTCTAAGTGAGCCTGATACATCGGCTGTCACCTAACTAACCATCTAATAGTTTTGGAAAAATACATGATATATGTATCATTAATTTTCTTGTCATACAATTAAAATTATGTTTATATTTGAATTAACAACCTTAATTTGTAAATACAATTACGAATTCGTTAAATTAAGTCACATTAGCACCAATTTTACTATACCAACAAGAATTTTGTTAAATTATAAAAATGTCTTTACATTTAATTGTAAGTTCAAAAATTATAATATTGTTTTGTGTGTAGTAAAAATTAAAATATCACTACAGAAAATTTTACAAATAGGACTAAAATGGCTAAAGTTCCATTACACGACCGGACCATCGACCCACAATTTGAATATTCACATTATTAAAATCCTCCTGAGAATTGGTCAATACAGGGTTCTTTAGCTTCAGTAACATAATGTGGTCAGTTAACACAGTTTTTCGCTATAAAGCGTTGCATCTTTTGGAATATCCTTTAATTCATAAAAAAGGACTATCTTTCGTCCCAAGATTGCTTGTGAAACATATTTTTTCTGCAAATTCACACGTAAAAAAAGAAAGATATTCCTCAGTATGCGACTTTCACGGTAATATCCAATCTTAATTATTATTTTTTTTTTTAAGTTTATTTTCGCGACTAGAAACAATTAATCAAATTTTTAATGTCATTACAATCATCAGGGCCACATTCTGTGTCATAGTAACATAAAAGGGCTGATTCTTTGAGGTTAGCGATTTTCCATGTAATTAGTATTTGACAGATCACGTGGGATTTCAGAACACATGGTGTCAAAGAGAAAGATGGCTCAGTATGCTTGACATTTCATCATGAATAGCCGAACGATCTTGCCACAACGTCGAATTTTCAAGTGAAATGGGCCCTAGAAAAGTTGCGAAAGATCCGCTTTTTTATCGACAATTTTGTTCCAGCGATGAGGCTCATTTCTGGTTGAATGCTAAACGTAAATAAGCAAAATTGCCTGCTTTGAGTGAAAGAGCAACCAGAAGCCGTCAAAGGAACTGCCCATGCAGTCCCGAAAAATGCACTGTGTTGGTGTGAGGTGTACGCTTGGTGGAATATTGACCGTTTTTTTCAAAGATGCTGTTGGACCGCAACCGTTACGTGTGAATGGCGATCGCTATCGCGACTGGCTAAACAAACTGTTTGTTGCCAAAAATGAAGCAACTGAAAGTTTGTTGCACATTGGTTTCCAACAAGATGCGGCTACATGCCCACAGCTCGCGATTCTATGCGGCGCATTGTGAGAGAAAAACTTCGGAGAACAATTCATCTCAAGGAAATGCGGCGGTAAGTTGGCCACCAAGACATGCGATTGACGCCTTAACTATTTTTTGATGGGGCAGCGCTCAAGTCTAAAGGTCTACAGGAAATAAGCCGCAACTATTCAGCCTTTGGAAGACAAACATTTCCGAAGAAATCGCCTATTCCGCGCCGAAATGCTCGAAAAAGTTCCCAAAATTTTGGACTTTCCGAATGGACCACCTAAGACGCAGCCGCGTCAACATTTAAATGAAATTATCTTCAAAAAGTAAATGTCATGGACGCAATCTAACGTTTCAAATAAAGAACGCGATGAGATTTTGCAAATGTTATGCGTTTTTTTTTTTTAAAAAAAGTTTATCAAGCTCTTAACAAATCACCCTTTAGTTGGTTCGATACCAATAATTGAAACAAAGTGCTGTATGGGGTCTATCCCAGTAAAGTTTGTTGTTGTGGGTACAAATTTTAATGAAAAGTATTAATGTATACCAATTGTCATTCGATTGGTCACAACCAATACAGGTTCGAAAACAGCACTTTCTCGAAATGGGGGTAATTTATAGGAAGTAACATTTTTAGAAGAGAGCAATTTGGTTGCTAACGACACTAGTTGCTTGTGAATAGGCACATTCCGTACAATTCAATTTTCAATGATGGTTTTTACAGACTTCCATATGTTGAAAATTTAACAGTTTTATTTTAGTCGTTGTATTTTACCAGGAATAATTTTCTATTGACTTTTACCGTTTTCTAACCAATCCGTTTTCTGGTGTGTAGAGAAGGTTTATAAAATCTATTTTCGAACTTAGAAAGCCAATTTCCATAGAATTGTAAATTTAAAAAAATTTTGTTTAGTCATTCGCTGATAGCAACAAACAGCTTGGATAGACACGCAAGTCCCAGATTGGTTTCAGGTGCGAATGAGAGATACGTTAAGTTTCAATAATACAATATAACAGGCATATTTTTTCATTCCTTTATCGGGGAGCAACTAAATTAAAAAATGTCGATAACTGAAGCTGGATGTATTAAAATGATTATGATTATTTATGAATTACAACATATGGATGAATATTACACGTTAACTTATATGAACAATACTGGCAGCACTTAATTGTGCATTATACGAGGGTAGTCGGAACTTCTGAGCCAAGCTACCAAGCGTGGGTATAACAGAAAAAGGTAAGTTGTTTTTGGAAACTTCCCATCTCGTGTTATAAACACATGTTAAAATTTGTTTCGAGTCTGGCAATCCTTTCATATCGAAAACATGTGTTCAAACAAAGACACATCCGCAATTTTGTGGCAATGGAAATTAGAAATACGTGCTGTCATTAAATATATCAGCAAAAAAGGTTTATCGGGACAAGAAATTCATAATGAATATGGTGAATGTGTTCAGGTGAAAGTGCTCCTTCAATATCGCAACAGTAAAAAATGGGGTTGCTGAATTTAAACGCGGTCCGTACAAGCATTGAAGAGAAGCCAGTAGTGGGACGTCCATAAGAGCAGCACAACAACAGAAATTTAGCCAAAGTGCTTGAGATGGTATGTAAATGAATCAACGGAATAGAAAGTGCGTGAAATGCTAAATTATCATGGGCATCTCAAATGATCGAGTCCAGTTTTATTTTGGCAATGATAAACTAGCAGACGAAAAAACTTTATGCAAGGGGGTCCCGCCATTTGTTATTAGTCGTCAAAAACGCATACAGAATGAACATTTCTCAAGGCTTGTTTTTTTGGATTGTTGTTAAGCGAATAAAATGGTTTTGAGCGTCGTTCAATGAACGGTTGATGAGACATAGGATCCACCACTATTACTCCAGAGACAAAAAGAACAAATCCAAACAATGACTGAAGAAGTGGAGGAAAAGTGGCAAAACAATTCAATCGGCTGTAAAGGTTATG
>PGFW01040656.1:0-12895 GCA_003123925.1 Haematobia irritans | reverse complement strand
GTGGGATGTGTACTTAAATCTGAACTGATTTACTCCAAAATCACTAGGGTTCTGTTCTGACTCAAAACACACGCTAATGCCAAATTTGAAGTTGATTGGGTTAAAATTGCGACATAGGATTTTATCACAAAAATGTGTTCACAGACAGACGGACCGACTCAGGGGAAGCAAAATTGGTAGATGTTTTACTGTTTCCTAAATTGTTAGAATTTGCGATGTTTTGGTAGATTTTGCAAAACATTTCGCCCCAACTAAGAACAACTCCAATTTTCTATATAATAAATATAGAAACAAAATGTTTCTATAGAAATAAAAAAATTGTATAGAAATAAAATTTTTAGAAAATTTTATATAGAACAAATTTTTAAGAAAATTTTCTATACAAATAAAATTTGAGAAAATTTTCTCAAATAAAAATCTTGAAATGAAATTTTCTATAGAAAAATTGTGATTTGGTAGAATTTGCAGAACATTCCTCCCAATCTAAGAAGTATTCAATTTTCTATATATTCAATATATGAAATAAAATTTGAGAAAATTTTAATACAGAAATAAAATTTTGGTAAGAAAAACATCAGGCCGCTTCAATTGAGATTTTGATCCAAGGGCTCCGTCTCACGAGATCTCCGGTGACTCTTGGCCAACAACCCGCGGTTCAGCTTTGGTGAGGTTTGAGCCTGTAAGGGACTTCCCCATACGATGTTCGTCAATGTCCTGCAGTTTTTATTGGCCTCCTTCGGCTTGCAAGACTTTTCTTCCTTCTGAATCCACCGGAGGCTTGTGTTCCGTTCGGATCCTTTGGGCTGATCGCTGTTTGTATACCTCATAAGAATCATGAAAGCCATAACTACACGTCTTCGGGTCTGGGCAGATGTGGCTTGCGACTCAATGTTCGATATAAACACCGCAATGTCGTTCTTGGTCCATCCAACCTCATCAAAACGACAAAACCTGGGTTACATTCCTTTTAGGTTGTTTAGTTATTGACTCAGGATCAGAGGATTTGCAAGGTATCCATGCATGTGCTCTAGGTTTAGAGGTATGTCTTTTCTATCGACTAACTCCTAAAGCGGCTCTTCCCAAACTTCACCAATTAGCACAAAGCAGATTTAAAGCAATCCATAGACCTCTGTACCGCAAAATGCTCTTAACTTATATCGTCCTTGATACCATCCAGACATCTTGCCGTCGAGGACTTGGTCCGGGGAAACTTTTTTCGGCACCTCTGAATAGACACAGACATCGCAGTTCTCAATTTTCCCCCCATTTTTTGTTTTGGAAATCCATCCGTCCAAATGCTCCTTTATTGAATAATAGCCATCACAAGGCTGTCTTTTGCAACTGCGGAAACGATCTTTGATCCCTGTTTAGCGGATGGCGTTTCAGTCCGGTGATCGCTCCCATTTTGCGAGGCTTCAAAGAATCGTTGAGCCCATTTTAAAGGAATCCCTGTTGGCTACCGACAACCGTGCTTGGTCACAGATCCTAAATTTCTTAGGAATAAACAAATCACTTTTTTGCGTTCATTTAAGTCTTCTTCCGTGAGGAAGTACCTCCTTTTAATGTCGTTACCTCAGAAAATGTTTCGACTTGCAAAAGTCGACTCCGTCCTACAGGTCAACTAATTGGGCTTGCTCTTGGTCACTGCCAAAGTTATAATTCACAGTTGATACGCCACTGGTATCTTCAACCTAGTGGATGCTTTGAATTTCGCAGCATAGTGGTTTAATTTTCCACCATCACATGAAATTCGTAAATAGTAACCTATTACGATGAAATAATCCGCTATTCAAAAAACACGTCTGTTCAGTTTTGACGGTTGAAATATGCCGTGCATTTTGTGTAAGCGTAACGACGTAATTTAGGGGCATATAGCTTTAGATTACTTGGCAGACCTGGAAAGCGATTAAACGTAAGCAGTCTGTTTAAGTGTTTTTTCGGAAACAAATCTGGTGGTTCAGCAAAAAGAAACTAATAGGTGAAGGTTCATGGTTAAAACTAGGAAGTGCCCATATGTAATAGGTACTTTTAGTTTAAATGTGGTATCAGAATGGACTGATATATCTAAGTGAGCATGGAACTTAAATCGGCTGGCCAATTTAACCTAAAACCTAACCTATATAGAAAATATAGTTTTAACCAAAATTTTCTAAAGAAACAATACAATTTTTACCAAATTCTATAGAAATAAAATTTTAACAAAATTTTATATAGAAATAAAAAATTTAAAAAAAATATTTTATAAAAATAAAATTTTAGTTTTCTATGTATAAATTTGGAAAATTTTTCTATTGAATAAAATTTGACCGCAAAATGTTCACATAAAATAAAATTTTTACAAAATTTTACGCACTCAAATTTATGATAAACGATCTCTATAAATTCAGTTTTTTAAGAATATTGTCTTCGGTATAAACAAAATATTTTTATGACTAACTACAAAATTTTTTAATATGAATAGATTTTTTCATATTTTGGTAGATTTTTTTGGACAAGCAGGGTAACCGTCTCAGGGGTCGTCTCTGAGTATTTTTGGCTAAAGACCCCCGCCCCACTCGTCTCTACTTCGTCTCCTTCAAGTGTTGAAATCCTCTCCGCACAGTTATAAAACTAAGGCAACATGAAAAATATATGTATTAAAATTTTTTCGATTTTTAATCCGGCTACATCTAGCGTGTTCTTGAATAATACTAGTAAATATTTTGTCCGCAAATTATACATCTACCACATAATTTTTTAGAAATGTTCAAAATGAAAATTGAAAAGCATATTTTTATATATATCATCAAAAAGAAATTTTTGTGAAGTGAAAATTATGTCAATCTCTAGAAGAGCATTTTGATGTTACATTAAACGTAATGGCTTAGGAAGTACTTTCTAATTTTTGCTGGGATTATTAACCCCTATTCCGTTTTAACGAGGCCTTCTATATGAGATCCCACCACTCTTAAGAATCACACGCACTGGTCATGGTCATAAGTGTGTTGTTGTATAGGGGTGTGTGGTGTGTTTTCAGCACTAAAATAACATCAAATGAATTGGCAAATATTTCTGTTCAAATCTTATGTATACTAAAGGCTGGGGGGGCGTTGAAGGAAACAAGTTTGTTCGCTATATATTTTAAATGAACGCTGGGTTTGTTGAGTTCCTTTTTTGTTAATTTCAATATTGCCCAGAACTGGAAGAATGGTTGTGGTAGTTGTGGGTCCGTGTGTGACTGTGTGTGATTTGTAATGGAGAATATGCCGTTCATGTGAAGTACTCACAGTGACATTCCTTAAATTTATTTGCTCTTATAACGCCAATTTTCACAATATTACCCAACAAAAAATAAAAAGACAATGAAGGGAACTAAAACTTGTATCGGAATGGATCAAATAACATTTAAGTGGGATCTTTTATATTGGAAAACAGAGACTATTATTCTAAATTCCATTATTGTACATAGGAATACTCAGTTCTCATAACAAAAGAGATTTTCCTGTATAGGAAAGTTTTGAACGTATAGCACATTTCTCTGTAAAACGTAGGTGGTTGTCTATAGAATACAATTTTGAGAAAAATTATATAAAGAATAATTTTGGACAAATTTTCTATAGTAAATAAACATTTGAGAAAAACTTTCTATAGAAATAAAATTCTTAAATTTTCTGTAGATAATAGAATTGTACAAGAATTTCCCGAATACGAAGTAAAAATAAAAATGTTGACAAAAATTTCTATAGAATAAGTGTTTGACCAAATTTTAATAGACAATAATGATTATCATATAATAAATAATAAAACCGTAAGTTTTATCGCCATTTGCCCAGAAATTGGAAATCTGGAGGTATTTTAGAAGTGACGTATGCGGTCCACGTTTTGATATAGCCCCATATAGAGCGATCTCCGCGAGGCTTATATAAATCGTTAAATTGTTGATGCCAATTTACCTGAAATTGGAAATCTTAGAGTATGTAAGACCACAAATATGTGTGCCGAAATTTGTGTGTAATTGGTCCATGTTTTTGGTATTCCCCCATATATTCCGATTTTATTTCTTGGGCTTCTAGAATTGTAGTTTTTTTAAAATCTAGAGTATTTGGGACCATAAAAGGTGTGCCGAAAACGGTGAGTAGTCGGTTAAGGTTTTAGTACTAGCCGCCCACAAGAACCGTGCTCCCGCAATTATAATCTTGGGTTTCTAGAAATCCTAGTTCTTATCCGATTTACCTGTTGCCGTTGCCTGAATTGCATGCACTTCTTTAAGGTGTAAAATGCGAGTTCAGTGTTTGTATATGAATTAAGAATTTGTTTTTTTTTTACGAATATATAGTATGTTTTTAAATTTTTTTTTTTTATGATTTTTAATACATTCTAACGCGCTTGGTCTGGAATGCGTTTGACCATCAAATATTTTCAAAAGCTCGCATGAAACATGGATTTTCTAGAATGGAGTATAACATTTATTTGGCAAAATTTAAATAATTTGTATCACATTTTTTTAAATGCTTAAATCTGTTTGGAAACAAACAAAAAATCTATTTGAAAAAAAAAAATAAATTTCCATTAAATTATGAAAAAAAAGGAAGTTATAAAAAATTAACTCAAAATGAAATCCTGTGCAGTTAAAATAAAGAACATCATTGGGAGAAAGTTTGGAACGGCGCTTTTAAAGTTGTGCCTTAGAAGAACTTCCAATTTTTTGTGCTGGGATTTTAGACTCACAAAAAGTGTGGTCGGAATTTAGTGTGTATGGGTGCCATTTGGCAAGGCCTCCATAGAGAACGATTACCATT
This sequence comes from Haematobia irritans, assembly GCA_003123925.1. Taxonomy (NCBI): domain Eukaryota; kingdom Metazoa; phylum Arthropoda; class Insecta; order Diptera; family Muscidae; genus Haematobia; species Haematobia irritans. The sequence goes on along the minus strand of PGFW01040656.1, from coordinate 8,117 downwards.
TCTTTGTGAGTGTAGAAACGCACTAATCTTGAAAATTGCTTGAAACTGAATGTAAATATAACTTTACACTAGCACAATGTACAAATTTCTACCGAATCCGGACGAATTTTTGCTCTCCGAGGAGGCTCCAGAGGGTCAATTGGGAATCGTTATATGGGTGGCTATATGTATTTATGGAGCGATAGGATAAAATCTTCAATGGTGTTAGGTATCAATATTTACACAAAAATAAAAACTTTCAACTGAATGCGGATGAAATGTTGCTCACTCCAAGAGGATCCAAAACAAATTGGAGATTGGTTTATATGGGGGTTATAGATGATTATGGACCACTATGGACTAATTTTTGCATGCTTGTTAGATCCATATACTAAATACCACTACGAAATTTTACCCAGATTGATGAATGTTTGCTTCTCCAAGAGCCTACGGAGGTCAATCTGGGGATCGGTTTATGATGGGGGGGCTATATGTTATGTATAGACGCGATATGAACCAATTGTTGCATGGCTGTTAGATACAATATACATACACCACGTCTAAAATTTCAATCGGATAGGATGAATCAAAACCGGATTGGATTAATTTTTGCTCCTCCTAGAGGCTCCGAAGATCAAATCTGTGATCGTTTATATGATGGGCAATACAACATTATGGCACCAATATGGCAGCATTTTTGCTGGTTGTTAGAAGAGCATATACTAAAAACCACATACCAATTTCAAACCGATCGGATGAATTGTTGATCCTGCCAAGAGGGTCCGGAGGTCAATCTGGAAGATCGGTTTATATGAAGGGCTAGTAACTAAAAGAGGTCCGATATGGCCGATTTGCAACACCATCCGCCTACAATAATAGCAACATACTGTATGCCAAGTTTCAAGTCGATAGCTTGTTTCGTTCGGAAGTTAGTGTGATATGCACAGACGGACATGTTTAGGGATCGAACAGAATTTCACCAGCGACCCAGAATAATATACTTTAGGGGTCTAGAGCAATATGTTCGATGGGTGTGCTTTAGTTAATTAGTTATAATTGTAACAGTTTAGATTAACTGCGTATTGTGGCTTTCGGTCAATATTTATTTTTTTTGTAATTTTTAATATGTTGAGGTTGACCGACCTGTACGAATGTGAGTACAATTTGTAATAATGTCAAACACTCCGCTACCCGAAAAATGGAAACCACCTATACGGTAACAATACACAAATGTCACAATGTTTCCAATGCAGCTATCGTCGAGCAATACATTGCCCACATTGTGGTCACAAAGGCAAAGTTGCACACGAATTTTGCAAAATTTCACCGTAGAAACGTGTGTGGTTGTCGTTATTACTGCTGTTGCTATCCATTGTCACTATCATACTCCGACTGGCTATTGTGGGTATTTCAAGAAATGTGCTGCTCTGATAATATCCAGACGAAATTTTTCTAGCCTACAACTATTGTTGTTGATTTGCATAACAAATGAGACCAAATTCAAAGGCATAGTTAAAATCTAAAAGTAAGTGGCATTCTTGACATACCTAAAACATATTCAGCTAGATTATGATCAATGTAGTAAATGCCTCAGTAAAAGTTTGGCTGCGTTAATGATGGAAAATTGCCGAAAGCAGGAGATGAGCTATTTGAATGTAATAGTACGAGTACGTAGTAGTAGTACATAGTGTACAAAACTTCAACCGCGAATCGAATCGGTTTTGTAATGGCGATATATATATGATGAACAGACGATATCGATCATTGATGTGATAGTAGAAGGCCACTTACTAATTAGCGTGTGCTAATTCTTAAAACGGAATCGATAGAAAATGTGCTCCTGTCAAAAAGGCTCCCGAAGTCAATCTTAGGATCGTTTTATTTGGGCTATATAGAGATGTGCACGTGAGTAATGTTTTTCTCACGCACGATATTTGTTTGTGAGCTCACGCAACTCACGAAAAGAAAATTTGTACTCACGCCGAAATCGTCGTGACTAACGATAAAATTACTGTGACTCACGAAAAATAGCGTGACTTCACGGAAAATGTCGTGACTCAATGAATAATTTTATGACTAATTTACCTTAGGGACGTGTTTGAATAAACATGAGCATGATATAAAATCCGAGAGCGATTATTAACTCTTAACATCCCAGGTGTCACTGAAGACATTAAATGAATTCATCTCGTAAGCGTTTTATGTCAATGGCCGCGTTTTTTCGTGAGCGTATTTTTTCCGAAATTGGTACTGACGTACACTCACGCCAGAAAATTTACGTGGCTCACGCTCACGCACGGACTTTTGGTTTTTGTTAATCAGGCTCACGCACCCCCGTTGCAGTAGCGTGACGAACGACTCAACGCGTGTGTCGACGAACTTTTTCGTTATTCACGCTGAAATTTCGTGTCGCGTGCACCTCCTAGCTGTATATATAACTAGTGGAATCGATATGAACAAATTTTTGCAGCGTTGTTCATTTTGGGCAAATCGGAACGCAAAACCCGCCCTGTGGACAAAATTTCAGAATAAAAACGTCGACCTTTGAAACTTAATTTAAACTTAAGGAAAGTTTACTTTGTATTGATCGATTTTTCAAGTTTTCGACTTTTGCAAAATTTGGAAAATTACCTTTTTAAAATGTCGACTTTTATAGTCGAATTTTGACAAACATTAAAACTCAAAAAAAAAATTTTTTTTTTTTTTTTTTTTTTTTTAAATATAAAAATGAAATTGACTTGAGCTTTCAAGCTAGAGTTATTTTAAATGCGACAGCGCGGTATGTAAACATATGTGGTTTATATTGGTAGTAGCTTTCCATAAAGACCGATTTTTCCGATTTATTAATTGAGAGAATACAATGGAATTCGAAGATTTTTCATCAGACCGATTTACTTTAGTGTTGTTTTGTCAACATATACAGGTTGGCTGATAAGTCCCCGGTCTAACATAGAAAAAACACATTTTTTTTTGTCAAAATTCCTTTTTTTTATGTACAAACAAGTTCCCTTCAAGAGAGATACAACGATTCATAACCGACCTTCCAATTTTTGATACATTTGGGTAGTACTCATTCGGTTTTGCCTCAGCAATAGGCTCAGTTTCGGCGATAACCTCTTCATTGGCAGGCAAATTTTTCACTGGCGAGCATCCTTTTGAGGTCTGAGAACAAGAAAAGTCACTGGGGGCCAAGATCTGGAGAATACGTGGTGGAGAAGCAATTCGAAGCCCAATTCATGAATTTTTGGCCATCGTTCTCAATGACTTGCTGGCACGGGTGCCGTAGTGGTTGGGTGGGCCGTTTTGCCCGCGATTTCGACCTTCAGCGCTCCAATAATGCTATTAATTAGTCACTGTGATGGTTTTTCCCTTCTCAAGATAAATAATTATTCCATGCGCCATACCCAAAAAACAGGAGGCCATCTACCTTTGCAGCGGACTTGAGTCTTGTCCATGACGTTCGGGAGACGGTCACCGGTCGCTGTCCCCTTCAGCCGACTGTCCGATTGGACTCAGGGTGTAGTTGATTTGAGCCATGTTTCATCCATTGCACATATCGACGGAAAAAACTCAGGTGTGTTACGAGTATCAGCTGCAAACACCGGTCTCAGAATCATCAAACACGTTGCTGTTTTTGGTACAAATGAGAGCTCGCGCGCACCCCATTTTGCACAGAGCTCCCGCTATCCAAATATTGATGATGATATGACCGAACACTTCCTTTGAGATCTTAAGGCCTCTGCTATCTCGATCAACTTCCACCATTTTAAGGTCAGTTCAAAATCATTTGTGGATTTTTTTTTATGTTTTCTTCGGTATCACCTTGCTTCGGGGCGTCTACTGCGTCACCGTCCTCCGTGCTCAAATCTTCACCACGCTTGAATTGTGCAATACCAAATTAAATTTATTGTTGATTTCCCCGGGTAGAGTCCGGAAAACTCATTATACAAAGGCCACAGTTTTTTGCTTCCACCGTATTTTTCCGCTTCAGGAAACAGTTAATTTTATCAAGACACGAAATTCCTTCTTTCACAATAAACAAAAGTTGCTTCATGAAAAGACGCTATTTTCAGGGGAAACTAATTGACTTATCAGACGTCCAAAATTTTTGATACGAATCATTTGATAGGTTGGTACTATATAAAAAAAATATGCATTTAATACTAGCGACGTCCATCTAATCGTGTCAGACCGGGGACTTATCAGCTCAACCTGTATTTTGATCGCAATTCAAGCAGTGGTTTAATAATCGATCCGATATTTTCATATCAATGAAACCCCTCTTACCATTTTCTGCTCACATTCGACTATAGAGGTTAAACGGTACAAAATTGATAATAAAACTGACGCAAAAAAACCTAAAAAGCGAAAATGACATCCAATCTTTCTGAAACACTTATTCGAGGGAATTTAAGACTCCTCTACAATATAATCGTAGATCCAGATTATAATTTGTGCCCATATGTTTAAATTGTAAATATAGTTTAAAAGCTAATGAAACGGGAAAATTGTCAGCGTTTACAAGTAACTGGACGTCCAAAAGATATGAAACGTTCGATAAATTCAAATGACAAACATTTCATTTTGTAAGCTGATTGAAATGGTAATCCATCCAATAGGCAGCCATCGTGCGGCCAATGGATTCAGCATGCCCGTTTGCATAGCACAGGTCTTGGTTCGATCCTGGCTTCGACCAAACACCAAACAAGTTTTTCAGCGGTGGATTATCGCCACCTCAGTAATGCTAAGTGACATTTCTGAGGGTTTCAAAGCTTCTCTAAGTGGTTTCACTGCAATGTGGAACGCCGTTCGGACTCGCTAAAAAAAAGGAGGTTCCTTGTCAATTGAGCTATAACATGTGAATCGGGCAGAACTCAAGTGATAGAGAGAAAAGTTCAGCACAATGTGTATACAATGGAAACTGATTAGTCTAAGTGAGCCTGATACATCGGCTGTCACCTAACTAACCATCTAATAGTTTTGGAAAAATACATGATATATGTATCATTAATTTTCTTGTCATACAATTAAAATTATGTTTATATTTGAATTAACAACCTTAATTTGTAAATACAATTACGAATTCGTTAAATTAAGTCACATTAGCACCAATTTTACTATACCAACAAGAATTTTGTTAAATTATAAAAATGTCTTTACATTTAATTGTAAGTTCAAAAATTATAATATTGTTTTGTGTGTAGTAAAAATTAAAATATCACTACAGAAAATTTTACAAATAGGACTAAAATGGCTAAAGTTCCATTACACGACCGGACCATCGACCCACAATTTGAATATTCACATTATTAAAATCCTCCTGAGAATTGGTCAATACAGGGTTCTTTAGCTTCAGTAACATAATGTGGTCAGTTAACACAGTTTTTCGCTATAAAGCGTTGCATCTTTTGGAATATCCTTTAATTCATAAAAAAGGACTATCTTTCGTCCCAAGATTGCTTGTGAAACATATTTTTTCTGCAAATTCACACGTAAAAAAAGAAAGATATTCCTCAGTATGCGACTTTCACGGTAATATCCAATCTTAATTATTATTTTTTTTTTTAAGTTTATTTTCGCGACTAGAAACAATTAATCAAATTTTTAATGTCATTACAATCATCAGGGCCACATTCTGTGTCATAGTAACATAAAAGGGCTGATTCTTTGAGGTTAGCGATTTTCCATGTAATTAGTATTTGACAGATCACGTGGGATTTCAGAACACATGGTGTCAAAGAGAAAGATGGCTCAGTATGCTTGACATTTCATCATGAATAGCCGAACGATCTTGCCACAACGTCGAATTTTCAAGTGAAATGGGCCCTAGAAAAGTTGCGAAAGATCCGCTTTTTTATCGACAATTTTGTTCCAGCGATGAGGCTCATTTCTGGTTGAATGCTAAACGTAAATAAGCAAAATTGCCTGCTTTGAGTGAAAGAGCAACCAGAAGCCGTCAAAGGAACTGCCCATGCAGTCCCGAAAAATGCACTGTGTTGGTGTGAGGTGTACGCTTGGTGGAATATTGACCGTTTTTTTCAAAGATGCTGTTGGACCGCAACCGTTACGTGTGAATGGCGATCGCTATCGCGACTGGCTAAACAAACTGTTTGTTGCCAAAAATGAAGCAACTGAAAGTTTGTTGCACATTGGTTTCCAACAAGATGCGGCTACATGCCCACAGCTCGCGATTCTATGCGGCGCATTGTGAGAGAAAAACTTCGGAGAACAATTCATCTCAAGGAAATGCGGCGGTAAGTTGGCCACCAAGACATGCGATTGACGCCTTAACTATTTTTTGATGGGGCAGCGCTCAAGTCTAAAGGTCTACAGGAAATAAGCCGCAACTATTCAGCCTTTGGAAGACAAACATTTCCGAAGAAATCGCCTATTCCGCGCCGAAATGCTCGAAAAAGTTCCCAAAATTTTGGACTTTCCGAATGGACCACCTAAGACGCAGCCGCGTCAACATTTAAATGAAATTATCTTCAAAAAGTAAATGTCATGGACGCAATCTAACGTTTCAAATAAAGAACGCGATGAGATTTTGCAAATGTTATGCGTTTTTTTTTTTTAAAAAAAGTTTATCAAGCTCTTAACAAATCACCCTTTAGTTGGTTCGATACCAATAATTGAAACAAAGTGCTGTATGGGGTCTATCCCAGTAAAGTTTGTTGTTGTGGGTACAAATTTTAATGAAAAGTATTAATGTATACCAATTGTCATTCGATTGGTCACAACCAATACAGGTTCGAAAACAGCACTTTCTCGAAATGGGGGTAATTTATAGGAAGTAACATTTTTAGAAGAGAGCAATTTGGTTGCTAACGACACTAGTTGCTTGTGAATAGGCACATTCCGTACAATTCAATTTTCAATGATGGTTTTTACAGACTTCCATATGTTGAAAATTTAACAGTTTTATTTTAGTCGTTGTATTTTACCAGGAATAATTTTCTATTGACTTTTACCGTTTTCTAACCAATCCGTTTTCTGGTGTGTAGAGAAGGTTTATAAAATCTATTTTCGAACTTAGAAAGCCAATTTCCATAGAATTGTAAATTTAAAAAAATTTTGTTTAGTCATTCGCTGATAGCAACAAACAGCTTGGATAGACACGCAAGTCCCAGATTGGTTTCAGGTGCGAATGAGAGATACGTTAAGTTTCAATAATACAATATAACAGGCATATTTTTTCATTCCTTTATCGGGGAGCAACTAAATTAAAAAATGTCGATAACTGAAGCTGGATGTATTAAAATGATTATGATTATTTATGAATTACAACATATGGATGAATATTACACGTTAACTTATATGAACAATACTGGCAGCACTTAATTGTGCATTATACGAGGGTAGTCGGAACTTCTGAGCCAAGCTACCAAGCGTGGGTATAACAGAAAAAGGTAAGTTGTTTTTGGAAACTTCCCATCTCGTGTTATAAACACATGTTAAAATTTGTTTCGAGTCTGGCAATCCTTTCATATCGAAAACATGTGTTCAAACAAAGACACATCCGCAATTTTGTGGCAATGGAAATTAGAAATACGTGCTGTCATTAAATATATCAGCAAAAAAGGTTTATCGGGACAAGAAATTCATAATGAATATGGTGAATGTGTTCAGGTGAAAGTGCTCCTTCAATATCGCAACAGTAAAAAATGGGGTTGCTGAATTTAAACGCGGTCCGTACAAGCATTGAAGAGAAGCCAGTAGTGGGACGTCCATAAGAGCAGCACAACAACAGAAATTTAGCCAAAGTGCTTGAGATGGTATGTAAATGAATCAACGGAATAGAAAGTGCGTGAAATGCTAAATTATCATGGGCATCTCAAATGATCGAGTCCAGTTTTATTTTGGCAATGATAAACTAGCAGACGAAAAAACTTTATGCAAGGGGGTCCCGCCATTTGTTATTAGTCGTCAAAAACGCATACAGAATGAACATTTCTCAAGGCTTGTTTTTTTGGATTGTTGTTAAGCGAATAAAATGGTTTTGAGCGTCGTTCAATGAACGGTTGATGAGACATAGGATCCACCACTATTACTCCAGAGACAAAAAGAACAAATCCAAACAATGACTGAAGAAGTGGAGGAAAAGTGGCAAAACAATTCAATCGGCTGTAAAGGTTATG
>PGFW01040655.1:0-14081 GCA_003123925.1 Haematobia irritans | reverse complement strand
TGGGTATATTGCTCTCTCTCTCGTAAATCGCAATTATAAATAAATCCGCTCACTATATTTTAACTACTTATTAAACTGAGAATATTATTTACAGTTCCGCTTATTGTCTGTTATTGTTTTTTATCAATAAAAGATACAAGTCGTTTCTGTATTTACTCTAACATCACATCATTTCAACTCTCTCAGATTTAATTAACAATTGTTTTCGAAATAAATGTATTCTTCGATTAATAATTCACCAATCTACCTTCACGTACAATTTCGTTGCAAAATTAAAACCACGTGTGTGCACTTCATACAATGCGTCATCACATATGAAGTGTGCAACAATTAAACTCAAAGACACAAATCAGCCCATAATAGAAAACAAGCTCCGTAAAGAATAAACAAATTCCCATCCATCTATACGATCCCTTTCTGATCTCCTCTATTGCAGATAGAAAAACAACTCTGCTCACCACAAAAAGATACCAACAACCACACATAAGCGAATCATTCCATCTGTCTCTAGAATCAGAAACAAACCACGACGACACATAGAATGACGCTCAATTAACAAACACAACAACAACTCATTCACGTGAGCGACATTATACCACAAAGTCCTCTAAAACTCCCTCACATATGAACTTCATCATTCCAGTATGATCATATATTAGTAATTCTATACTATAAGTTTAAGGCTAAAAAGTATATACCAATCTATGAGGTAATCTCATTAAAATCAATGATATACCACCCGGCTAAGGTATTAAAAGGGTGATTCTCTTGAGTTTAGGTCTTTTCCTGCATTAGTATTTTGACAGTTCACGTGGGAATTTTCAGACATCCGGTCGCTCAAACGAGAAGATGCTCAGGTATGCTTTGACATTCATCTAATTGAATAGACTTACGATCCTGCCACAACGTCCGGAATATTTCAGTGAATCGGGCCCTTTAGAAAAGTTTCGGCAGGAAAATCCGCTGTTGTCCTCTGTTACTAAGTCCTCTATCTCTCCTGATGACTGGCTCATCTTCTGTCTGATTGGCCTTACGTAACTAAGCAAAAATTGCCTCATTGGTAGTGAATCCTAAAACCAGAGAGCCGTTCCAATAACACTTTTCTCCTCATATATAATGGCAGTTGTGGTCTTGTGGTTTGTTACTGCTGTGTTTGGAATCATCTGGACCGTATTTTTTCAAAGATCTGTTCTTATCACATAAGCCCCGCTATCTTAATCTCTATATATATCATATATACTTGTGCCAGTAAATATGAAGAAGAACTGAAACTTGGTGACATTGTTGGTTTCAACTAAGAGTGGCGCTACATCCACACACCGCGATTCTTGAATTTTTTAGGGAAACTTCGGAGAACAAATTCATTCTTCAACGAAATGGACCGGTAATTGTTTTTCACACAAGTATCATTGCCGCGATTTGAGCCGCCCTTCTAGACTATTTTTTGTGGGCTACGTCAAGTCCTAAGTCTACCAGAAATAATGCAGGAACTAGTTCCACTTTGGGAAGACAACATTCTCCGAAGAAATTCGGGCCTATTGCCGCCGCCGAAAATATGCTCGAAAAACGTTGCCCAAAATTGGACTTTTCCGACATGGACCACCTAAGACTCGCGAGCCGGCGGTCAACATTTAAGATGAAAATTTATCTTCTAAAAAGTGATGGTCATGACCAATTCTAACGTTTATAATTAAAAGAACGTATGAGATTTTTTGCAATTTATGGTTTTTTTTAAAAAAAGAGAAAAGTTATCAAGGCTCTAACAAATCACCCTCTTCATGTAACTAGCTCTTTATTTACTTTATCTAGCAATTTTCACGTGTTGAGGAAAAACCACTTCCAACTTTCTAATAAAAAGGGACAATAGATCTGTAGGTAGCCATCATACGAATGGTAATGTCGTTACGTGAATTTTTACTACAAAAATTTTTTTTCCATACACAAATTTCTATTTCTTTAGTAACATTGTCTACATTTCGCTAGTAAGATTTTTATATTGCCCGATGTATTTTATAATAAATTCAACGCGATGCCTATTAATAGCTGCTGTTGGAAATTTTATTTCAGGTAAAAAGAATCCTTCCCAGTTTCCGTAGTTTATTGAACTAAAAAACATTTACTGAATTTTTATAAGTATTCCTTTAGCTAAAGTTAATTTGCGTATGTTGGTTACGAAACATGAATTATATACAGTAATTGTTGAACTATGTTCGGAAAGTCAGAATGGTCCTTAAATTTACAAAGACACTTCTTTTTCTGCGCTGTACAGTAATGTTGGTTGTTGAGAATCGCATGGAAAGCGATTGTTTTTTGGTTTTCATCTGATCATGATAACATACTTTCCAGTCATCCAATGGTCCAATCTTTTGTGAGCTATAACCTACGTTATTTTCTATTAATTAAATAATTGCAAAAAGTGCCCTTAGGTTGGTTGCTCCTCACTCGTAATTTGTTTCAGATTTCTCAGAGTTGTGTCGTTTGGCTTCCGATTTGATATACAACGTGACTGTACAGCACCTGCGTCTGCTACGAGCTCGACCGAAGCATCTTTCGCTTCGGGCCAAAATCAATATGCGGGCCACGAAGTCGGCCTTCCTGGTGTCAAACAGGGCCGATTTAAGCCGAGAGCGCGAAGCTTCTTGAATAATTTGTATTTTGATATTGAATGCTTCAAGTGGTTGAATTTGTCTTCAAAGACACCCCAGTAACAAATAAAATCGTAAAAAAAATATAAAAAAAATCCTTTTTTGCATTTATAATATTCAAACTACGTGTTGTGCTCTTTAGTATACCTACAATATAGACGATATTGAATACGATGATGATAAGTAATTTTATCTTGCAATTTACAATTTCCGTAAAAGTAACGAAAAGTGAACATTTATTTACGGCTGGTAGTTAGGCCGCGGGCGATCTTATGTACCCTTCCACTATGGATTCGTAGAAAGTTCTACTAGAGTTGTGAATAGCACTTTGCGATCGGCAAGGTATCTTTAATATTCTTAAACACTTGTTCACGCCATTGTATTATTCAGCAATGATCTGGACTATGGCGATCCTGCAAATACCGGTGCTACCTACGACTATACTCCCTACCCTAACCTTACACTTGTCATTTCTAAATTGTAAGTTTTGTTCAAAATGGTGTATTTTGTTAAACAAGCAGAGGCAGGACAGTTTCCTTACCTGATAAATTCAGTTTTCTTGGTCGTAGTAGAGTTAGCCGGTAGTTCTAAAATAAAAACGAACACGATGGTTGAACCAATTTGCCGCGGTGATATGGGGGCTATATATAATTATGTACGCATAGTTAACCAATTTGTATACTATGCGGTTGTTAGAGGCCACAGACTATCTCAAGATATTGCCAACATTTCAACGGCCATCGCGATGACAATTACCTCCATGAGGGCTCCGGAGGTCCAAATCTGGGGATCGGTTTATATGGGGGCGTATCAATTAATTATGGACGATGTTGGACCAATTTTTGCCACGAATGGTTAGAGGCCATATAAAAGGGGGGGGTTGATACAAAATTTGCTGTCATATAACACTTGACTCGTATTCTTTTCAATTTTGCATTTTAAAAACCTGAAAACGACCTCATTTTGAAGATGTCGTGAGGTAGAATGGTTGGCTTCCATTTTGATTTGGAATTCCTCTTGTCAGTTTGTCAAAATTGCCGTGCCAAGGCAAGTAAGGAGCGCGTATAAAAATTTGCTCGCCAGCATCGCCCGAAAATCCTGAGCTAACTCGCACGCAAGCTGGCAAATCGCTAAAGAGTTGTAAAATCAACCGTTACAAACTATAATTTAAAGTATCTTGAGGGAACGTTTGTCGACAGCCAGGAAGTCTGGATCTGGGGGGGAAATCGAAAACCCGGGAAGCGCATGAGACGACAGGAGAGTTGCCGGTAGTTTCAAGCGAAAACCCTACCTCTCTTCTCCGGGACTGCCGCAAATAAGTTGGGGGTATTGTCTACAACGTGCACGACGAGCCGGACTATTCGGAGGCTTACAAGAAGGTGTTAGTTGACTCCATAATTACGGTAGTGATCAAACCAAAATACGACGGCCAAAAGCGCGATCCCGGAGGTGTGTAGCCGACGATGCTGAACGAAGTTTGTCTGGCCGTGGTAATGGACGACGAAAGCCTTACGTTCAAAACGCGACTACAAAGCAGCCTTTGCCGGGACAGCGGTTTTATTACGGCAAAAGGAAGGGGAACGGTAGCAGATATGGTTTTCAACACACAAAAAGAACTGTCAAAGTTCGAGCAAAGAAATATACTGGTTTTGGCCAAGCATCTGTACCTGCTGGACTTAAAACGCAGCATTTTCATATGCTTCCGGCGGCTGTCAACCAAGAAATTTGACACCAGTGCAAAGGGTGTTGAATACCAACGTTCTGCTGCCTTTACCTGAAGAAAACAGCGGTTGTTCCGATTCGACTGTTTTGGCCGGAATTTGGCATACTTGCCAATTACGGTAAACAAGGCCCATGGAGTGTCGTACGCCGTCCACAACGTTCAGGTGGCGTTCCCAAGCGACAAGAACCTTCCAAGACGTCACGCAGACTCCGCCAATTGGAGAAATACTGGGTAATTGTCAAGCGGAACCTAAAGTGAAGGACCAAATAATGGGACGAGCAGCAGTTCAGCGCAAAACTGGAGCTATTCTGCGGCGAAGACAGGTGGTGACAGTGGTCTGTACAAAATCTGATTGGCAGCGTGTTCAAAGCGTGAGGGCCCCGGCAATTCGGATTTTGAAAAGCGAAAGCCTAACTCGAATACTTTTTTCCTGAATTTTGTATACTAATTGAACTGAAAAAGAGAATTTAATTGATTTTTTAAATAAAACGATTTCACACGAATTTACACGCGTTTTCCGCTTGACCAAATTTGACCGTTCACCCTTTAGTAGCAGCCACGTTACCAAATTTGACCGGAATCGGGATGAATTTTTCTCCCGTCCACAAAGGCTCCGCAGGTTCAAATCTGTGGGTTGTCCGATATGGCCCAATGTTCAATATGTTCGTCCGATCTACGAAGAAGAACGAATACTTGTGCAGATTCCTCTCAACTCTTTTTTGATCACAAGGCCACGGTACTTAACATGGTTTTTCGCCTTCATTTAGTACCATTGCGTTTTTCCCTTCATTGGTACCTAACATTGCGATGCTGTTATCGAGTTTTATTTTAACAAATCAAAATAATCGTATAGTTGGTAGCGGCCATTTAGATTGCATGTCTTTTCATACACATCTAATAGAGATTTGGAGGTTAACGACTTTTCTTTAATGCTATTTAATGTTCCATAAAATTGCTTACTCATAGATATTTGAAAATCGAATATCTTATGGTTTCATAATTCGACAACCAAACCATCAACGCTTTTAAATCGCGTAAATCCTTTTAATCCAATATTGCCAGTTAGTTTCCTCTTTTTATCGCATTACTCATCGGATGAATAGCTATGCAGTGTCATGTCAATTCCACCCATTTTCATCAATTTCTAGTCTTTAGCAATCATTTCGTAACTCAGAGAAGTCTCAACTCGAGATCAAATCCCAAAATCGAAACCATCAACTGCGATATTCAGGACAAGTCAAAACGAAACTTTAACTCAAAACAAACATAGAGCTATGAAATTGTGATGGTAATTGCGTGAATTTGTGCACTGTTGCTAATGGAGTTACGTCAACCGTTTATGGATGAACGGAAAACGGAACCGGGAAACCCCATAAGCTTAAACTTCAATCTCGGAGAGTGGGAACTGCAAACTAAGCGAAATTTCCATCTTGGACGATTTATGTTGGAAATGTTTATGTAGATTAGAAAGTACTGTGAGCAACAAGGTGTGGTTTGGCATCAATGGGTTAGAACGACTTAATTTTACCCTTGTCTGAGAAGTTTACTCTGATACTTAAGAATTGATTCTGAATCTCTTGTTGTTTAATTGAGTTTGCTGAAGTTAACCTCAAATAAGGTCATCAAAAATTATATCTTAAATTGTCATTTGATGATGAATGTTTTACACACAGAGAAAAAATCATGATCACCCCAAACCATGTTCCAAGAGCCAAAATGTAACTTTTTCACGCGACAAACACGTAGAATGTTTGTCGAAAAACCTGTTTCTTTTCACGGAATATTTATCGCATCTGATTTCCGAACAGCATGTTCGTGTTTTGTATTGAGAAAGAAAATCTTCGCTGCTGAACAACGAGTAAACATGTTGTGCCTCTTTGAACATGATTCTGAAGTGATCATATTCCTCCTTTTGCGGTGTAGTCTCGGCAATAGCAGTAGCTGCTACGTGTGACTTCAATGTCCTTGGGTAAATTCTTAACCTCGGATATCTTTCGCATTTGCTATCCCTTCTGTAATTGCTTTAGAAGTTGTGCTTCGGAAAGTTCATTTGGATGAAGAAAAACAAATTTTCCAATTTATTAATTTTTATTTATTTGTTATCAGTATTTCGGTTAACATTTTATTTCTTATATATCTAAGTTTGTGCAAATTGAAAAACTCTTCTTTTTTCACCGCGGAGGTTGAAATACTAGGTGCCCGGGCGGGGCGGCTCTGTTGGCACGCATAACAGGAACGCCTTAGCACACTCAGCCACCAGGGGATGGGAAAATACAATTTTTTAAGGAAGTGTAAAAAGATGGTATTTATTGTTCGGAAAGGTACTTTTACTAAATATTCAAACGAAAAATTTACTGGAATGATTATTGTCATAGAGACTGAATTTAAGGAAAATAAAACCTTGTCTCTGACAAAATTTTCTATATAAATAAAATATTTTGGCAAAAATTTTCTATACGACAATAACAAATTTAGGCAAATTTTTTTCGTAATTAGAAATAAAATTTTGCAAAATTTCCATATAAATAAATACTTTTTTACAAAATTTTCAATTTGAAATACAAAATTTTGATCAAAATTTTCTACTAAAAATTAAAATTTTGCAAAAGATTCTAAAACTGTCTGATATAGAAATAAAATTTGAGCAAATTTTCTACCGAAATAAATAAAATCGATAATATAGAATCGCAATTCTTTTTTCGGACTAAAAACATTCTTGACAGTTCAATAAAATCTTGTTATTGGACTATGTCTTTTTACAAAATCGAGATTTTTCCCACATGAAACATGTCTGTTTTGCCCATAATATTTTTAAAAGATCACTATTAGCAAATAAAAAAAAATAAAAAAAATGGTTTGGATAAGACTTTTCTCAAAATATTAAATCATTTTTGTCGAAGCCATGTAACCATAAATGCTGATATCGACTCAAAAATGTTACAACAAAGGTACTAATCTTTCGCGGGGAGGTAGCGGTATACGGGGTACTGACCGGGTCTTCGTGAAAAAGTATATTGAAAAAAGTACGTATAGTACTGATTTTCCATCCCTGTCAGCACAAAACGCATTGAACACTGATGCCATCCAAAACGTCTATTCAAATGTTTGCTAACGTATGAACCTAATATCACTGGCATGACATATCCCATACTACTTCCTGAGATGTTTCTTTATTTTTTGGTCGGTGGCGCCCCGCGTTCGTCTGTGAATGAAAACCTAAAGAACGACAGGTTTACAAGATCTCACCGTGCGCAATTTTCTTTATTACAATGTTTTTTCTAAAAAATCAGTTTTTTCATGCTGTGTATACATCGCGTTGTTTTCTTGTTTGTTTTGTTGCACTATATTTTTCTATAAATATATTTCTTCATTAAAATTCATCAACAAAAAATTAAAATTATCGTAATTTCATTAATCTTTGAAAGTTTAAAATTCCACGGAAGTGAAAACAACGCCTTTAATGGGAACAGGTTCAACTTCTCAGTGGGATTGGTCTACCTTTCGTTAAAAATTTCGTTTTTTATACCCCTCCACCACTCAGTTACTGGGGGTATATTAACTTTCGATGCATCCGTTGCCTGATAACACATGAAATATCTGCTCTAGAGACCCATAAAGTATATCTATCATGTCTAGTGGTTGGTGAAGATTCTGAGTCCGACTCTTTAGCACTGTCCGTTGTGCGTCCGTATGTGTGAAAATCACCGCTAACTTCCGAACCAAAAAAGCTTATCCGATCTTGAAACTTGGCCACAAGTTAGTTGCTTATTATGTAGGTTCACTGGTTCTAGGGTTAGGTTTAACGAGTGCAGCCGATTAAGATTCAGTGTCTCACTTTAGATATTCATGTCCATTGCCTTAGATTTGTTTTACCACATTAACTAAAGGATAGTACTGAGCCGCTGAGGATTAATCGTATGCGGTCGGGGGGCACCTTTATAGTTTAACCCGTTGATATACCTTATCGATTATTTTTTTCTGTGATTGAACTCCAGACGCAGATCTTCTGTTCCCGACACACATTAGCAGATCTTAGACTTAACGGTTTTCCAGGTCCGCTAGTAATCCTGAATGCTATATGCCCCTAAAATTTGCTTTACGCCTTACACAAGAAATTGCGGACACATCACACCAAGAGCGGTGGTTTTATTGTTTTATTGATCCTTTTTCTCGCCATCATGATCAAGCCTCATACAATTGCTCATTTTATACTTTCGCCACCAATAGTTTTCGTTGTTTGCCAAAATCGGCCCTATCAAGCAGCACGTTGTGCCCTAGGCTACCCCTGATTATAGTCCCAGCCCACGTAGTGATCAGGCAGTGATATCTGGCGTTCGCGGAGAACATCTGCAGCATTTCTAGAGTGTGACGGCGCTGTTTAAATTTAAATGGGGGGCCATATTGTCTGTTTGGTGTTTCGCGTTTACAGCCCTTTCGCAATTTTCTCCCATCGTAACATTTGCCATTTCACTAACAGCTTCTCACGACAGCGATGAGCTTGCAGGGTTAGCCCAGAAGGCAGTACAACAGGTTCCTAGTTCCCTGGAAATATGTAAGGTCAGCTGCCCTAAGCCTGCAACTCAATCGCCTTCGCCAGCCAGTTCCCCGGTTATCTGTTCTATGGCCTACGGGCACCACCCGATGATTACCGGTGAATCTATTGAACCTGCTTCAGCCATCTCATTGAGAGATTTGCAGGGCCAGTCGATGGCCGTTATTCGAGTTGAGGAACACAGAGTCCCAAGGATTTTATTGCAGGTTTTGACTGTCTGGCGGCAGTATCATATTTAATGCCCCACATTTTTTTTGGAACATTACTTCTCAGCCCAACTTAAGCGACCCTCTTCTTATGCAAACATTCAAACCTGAAAAACACTACATTTGATTAGGGCGAGGGTAGTCTTTTTCGCTATTGAAGCCAGTTCATCATCAGATATACTCCGAACCCCACGTGTGTCCATCCAATTTGGGAGCCATCAGTGTAGAAATTCTTAATCATTCTTTTGTCCCCGGGGGTCTGTGTGCACCACGGGCTCAGTGGGGATTGGGTCTCAAACTTGTTTTGCTTCGAAAAGTGTAGATGGACTCGCACAAGTGTAAACTCCACTACTGTTAAGATAGGCACATCTTCGGCAGTTATTTTGAGGACAGAACTTGTGACCTGATTAACCTCTTTTCGACCACAGCGAATACGTTCTGCGCAACTCACACAGCCGTTGTTGCCTAAGCTCGCACCTGTTTGGCCAAAATTGTCTAAGGGCAATAGATTCAGCAATGCATCTAAGGGAATTTGTTCCTTGTCTTTGACTGAATCGCGCCTGAAATACACAAACACGACCATACGCTGAACGTTTATCTAAACACAGTCGTTTCTGAATTGCCGGCCTACCAGACATAACCAACACCAGTATAGCATTATTAGGTGCTTAACCACCTGCCGTGTGTATCCAGCCAATGCACAATAGTTTGGTTTTAGTCCCCACTTTTTTCCCTATTGCCGTTTTTTGCCACGAGTACAAGCTACAGTGTGCCTGTTCTCGGCCGTTTCTTCCAATCATTAACAGGCTTAAACTGTTCACAGCTTCCTGTCCCAAAATAACGCCAATATTTTGCCTCACAATCGACCAAGGGAATTTCCAATCACTCCCTCCTAAGGAAATAGGGCGCCTACACCGTAAAGGGAGTTTTGCGATCTTTTCTCGTTTATTGATGTAGGTCGGGAATGGTATATTGAAAATGGGCATCATTGACGCTTCCACTTCTTGACGTATAGCCCCCATATAAACCGGTGACCCCCAAATTTGGGTTAACGATTTGCTCTAGAGAGCCAATTTCATCCGGATCCGGCCTGAATTTGGTACCATGTACCACAAATATGGTGAGTATTTATGTCTCTGACACACACCATGCAAAAATTCGGTCCACATCAGATCCATAATGTTATTATATATCCCCCATATAAACCGATCCCGCCTATTTGGTATTGCGTGGAGGCCTCTAACAGAAGCAAATTTTCGATCCGATCCGGCTGAAATTTGGGTACATCCGGTGCGCTGCGTGCTTGGTATCATTGTTCTCTAATGACAGAGTTGCGAAAATTTGTCGCACATCGGCCGCATATTGAGTTATATAGCGCCCATCATAAACCGATCCCCAGATGTTGACCCTCGGAGCCTCTTTAGAGGAGGCAAAATTCATCGAATTGTGAAACATTTGCGCTCCGGTTGGTGTGTTAGTAGTTATTGTCTCTAGAACACACCCATGCCCACAAAGTCTGGTCCATGATATCGGTCATAATTACTTATTTAGCCCATATAAGCCGATCCCCCAGATTTGACTCTCGCCGGAGCCTCTTAGAGGAGACAACAAATTGCACCCGATCCGGTTGAATTGGGGCCCGAGGGGGTACGTGCTTGAGTATATTGTGGTCCTCTTGAACAACCGTGCAGCAATTGGTCCATATCGGTCCATAATTATATATAGCCCATATAAGATCGATCCCCAGATTTGGGCGGTGCGTATTTATATATAGGGCGATCCCCACTTCACACAAACAACGAGGTTCATAATCATCGGTTGCCACTCGAGTCAAAAATAGATTCTATCCAAATTTATTTTTTTCAGCAAAACATTGTCTCAAAACGTGTATTTCTATAGAAAATTTTGCTCAAACAATTTTATGGACCGCGCGGGTACATAAGCTATCGGCGCCTGCGCGAACTTTGGACGGCGCCGTACTGTTATCTGTTTTTTTTTTATTTTTTACTTTTTTTTATTTATTGATTTCTAGTTTTTTTTGCGAAATTTAACTTGTCCAAAACCTACATTTTCATTTAACAACGGTTCCTGCTACACTTTTTACAGATCGTAAAGATTTTTTTCGTTAAAAGAACGTACAAATTTCGTTAAAAGTACGTAAATTGTCATTGTTTTACAACCAAACCAAATAGTTAAGTGTAAGAATCTCTCGTAAAATTAACGAAAAAAGGAATTCTTTCCGTGTCGCACTGGAAAATTTGCTATGTAGAGGTCCCACTATATCTTCTGCAAAAATTTGAAAATAATGTGGGCCATATGGTCATAATTATTAAACAGAAAGTGATATTAGCTTGAAGAAATACATGATGGCATTTCTGCATATTTGGCACCCGGTAAAACGCATTATTGTCGGCCACTTTTCTTGCTTATAAAATGCATATATTTTGGAGAAATTATTATTCCAAAAAACAAACAATAAAAAGAAAAAAAGAAAAAACAAGAAAATAGTCTAACAAAATTTAAAATACAAAATTTTTACAGCTTAATACTTGAAACAACAATAAATCTGGCAACAATTATAACATCAGTACTGTTTGGTTTCTGAATCATCGCCTTTATAAAGCGAAAATTATTTCTAAACCTGAGCGAACGTAATGTTAGTAAATTTAAAACTCAACGCGCGCTCGGTTTACAGACCCACTCTATTGTTCATTGTAGTAGGACGCTGAAAATTTTTTCATACTGTCCGATCGTCCTGCAGGACCGTCTGAAATATGTTTTCGAGCAATATGGGAGGAAGTACATATGATTGGACAGAAAAAAGCCAGTACCAAAAAAAAGTCTTTTGGTACAACTTGAAAACACCCAATCGTAAATACTTTTGCCCTCGTGTATATCGGAATTGGTGCGTGTAATAGTAGAAAGATCGGGCAATTTTGAATTTAAACAAAAAAGAATTCTATATTACACGGAATTTAGAAAACTTTTATTTTGCTCTATTTTTTAACGATAAATATTTTCGTTTTTAAGGCGCTCAGTATTTCAAGGCTTATTTTGCTTTTTCGTGGTTCTTTTGATGCTATAAATAGACCCCGCCCACATAACAGGGGTAGTCTGTGTTGTGCTGATTGTGATACGGCAAGGGGGAATAGACACGCGTGTTAAATCGTTTGAAATGCGTTTATTTTAAAAAAATTGCAAACTAAATTTCTTTTCTTCTCTCATAGTTCAATTAGTGTATACAATTCAGGGAAAAATATTTTAGATCAGGCTTATTCGCTTTTCCAAATCCGAATTGCAGGGCCTCTACGAATTGATACATGGCGATTCACGATTTTTGTACCAGCCACCTCTCCACCTTCTTCGCCGCAGAAGCCATCGAACTGCTGCTGCGTCCTTAGGCAGCTTTTTTGGTCTTCTTTAGGTTGCGTTTGACAATAGGCCTCAAGTATTTCTCCACGATTGGCGGCCGGCCGCGATAGCTCGCTCCGTCGTTGGGTTGGAGGCGTTCAGCGACCCCCACCCTAGGGTTCATTGTCCTTGGGATGGACCTCAACCACCCTGCAGTTTGTTGGCCGGGGCGGATCGTACCACTCCATTGGCCTTCTTGTAACCGGTAATGCAAATCAAAATCTTATCGCCTACGTGTACCCCAACGAGGTCTTAGTCATATTTTCCAAATTATATCTTCACTGGCTAATTGTGTATCACTAGTCAAAAATCTTCGCAATTCATTTTCGACTAGACCCCTTTCACTAAGGATCTTAAACTAAAAAATGACTATACCTATTCAACCTTCCCTGCATCCTCTTCATACCAAAAACAGGAAAGGCAAATTACATTATGTTCTTGCGAATATTGAGATAAAGTCGTGTAATTTGATTGCCCGTTTGCCTTGCGACGATAATGACAACCAAGATAGAGGAAAAATGTTTAACTTTATTAGTGAAATGAAATGTTGAATGCAAATATAGAGGTAACGATGGAGGATTATATTAGACCTTCAGATTTCAAAATAGAACTCATATCGAATTGTAGCAACACAATTAGATAGGAAGTGGCTGCGCTGACAGTCTGTAAGAAAGATTAAAAAATGGAATAAAAATACATGGTTAATGGAATTTGCTCTTTAGTTTCGCCCCCCAAGCTCACATATACATAGAGAGAGAGAGGCAGACAGACTTACCGAAAATATGAATGTATAGTCCAAGGTGAACAAACCAATGCCATTGAATTGAAAATAGCCTTCCCAATGCAAAAATTGCAAAGTAAATGATTTCATTTTGTTGTAGTAGAGATCATTGCCCAGCATAAAGGCAGGTTTCTTTTGCATTATCTCATGGACAATCATGGCCGATTGCTTGGAAAAACTATTGGCAGTACTGCATAAACGTAAGACCATATAGGCCACAGCCATGGTGGTTAAACCCCAGACCAAGAATAATAGAATGACATAATCCAAGAGACGACTTTTGCCACCCACAATGAGAAAGACTTTGGTCAATAGGAAAATTCCGAAAATTGTGATGACAAAGCACACGGCCATGTAAGGAACACATTGTGGGCCATATTCTGCATTGGTGAGGACACTCAGCGATAGGATTTTATCATGAAGTTCAAACAGCTTGGGCATATTGTTTTCCGATGTACATCTACGAGGAGAGAAGAAAAAGCAATTTAACATGGTTTAAAAAAAGGTACAAGTATATATGGCTGTAAGATCAGCCAGGCGGAATTTTATGTACCTACTGAAGAATTACTTGGGTTGAGGTAACACTTGGCGATGTCAAGGTTTCTTAAAACTTCTTAACAGTGTCTTCTATATTGTAAGTTAGTCCATACAGAAGTCTAATAATGATTTAAATATTTTTTCACGTTAATCACATTTTACGGTCACATTTCAAGTGGAACAGATGAAATTTGTTCCTTCATGAGAATCCATAAGCCAACTTTGG
>PGFW01040643.1:8994-19186 GCA_003123925.1 Haematobia irritans | reverse complement strand
GCAAATGCGAGTACACATACGAGACGAAAAAGGACTCCAAAATGAATAACATTGACTTTATTTTTGACCTATAAACTTGCTTAACTTGCTCCTTCATTTAAAATAGGTCTATATGGAAGATAAATTTTAAACAAAATATAAGCAAGTCTGTTTTAGTTAGTAACAATCAATCTATTTGCGGATTTATGAAGCTCCTGATCAGACCAAACCTTACACTGAAAAAAAAGCATCCGTTTCCAAAGATTTTGTGCTTTACTTTAACAATTTTGTATTTGATTCCGAGCCAAAAGTACGGAGATCAGTAAGGATACTTTAAGACACATTCTTTAACTTGGTTGACTTGTTAGGAAGAATTCAATTATTCGTTCAAATTTATAATTTAAAGAAATTTTCTGAATATTAATCAAGTTGACATTAGCTCCAAAAATTTTATTCTTTATGTTATGATACGCATTCTTAATCAATCACTTAATTATAAGCGACAATACAGACTTCATTGAAAGTTTATCGACTTTTGGGCAAGGAAAAATACTTTATATAGGAAATGCGTCTTCTATGCCTAAGCAA
Organism: Haematobia irritans; assembly: GCA_003123925.1. Lineage (NCBI taxonomy): Eukaryota > Metazoa > Arthropoda > Insecta > Diptera > Muscidae > Haematobia > Haematobia irritans. The sequence continues at coordinate 18,619 of PGFW01040643.1, read as the reverse complement.
AGAATTTGCCATTCGTATTTTAAAGACATGAAATCTCTTGAACCTGCACGACAATATTTTTTCAATGTAGGATGGTATTTGATTAATTTAATGTAACAGAGTATTTGAAAATTGCATAACGCGACTCTTAAAATTATTCCAACATTTATGTTCTCCTACATTTTCCTCTACGTAAAAAAAAGTTAACTAAATTCAAAACAAATATGACAAGCAAATAACAAACATAATACTATATTGAACCAATTTCTTTAAAATTAATATCAGGGACGTAAATCCTTCAATAAGGTTCTCCCCCAATTTTAATCGAATCAACACACTGAAAAATAGTATTACTTAATATTAAAGATTACGCAACCTAAATTTTAGGATGCGCAATATACAAATTACTAAGGACAAATTTCTTTAAAATAATAAAATTTTAATAAGATACAAGCTTATAATCTTTGCTTCAAAATTCTTCTTTATTAATATTAGCCAGAAGTTTTGGAAATTTGCAATCACACCTCCGTTAAAAGTCGTATATCGTTGAACTAAGGTCAACTTTACCTTAAAGTACAAGAAACACATTTTTTATTTAAAAGAAATCGTCCTTAAAGTTAACTGAATATCGAATCTATAGAATTAAAAGACTTGCAATATAGGGATTAGCATCTTGTTTTAAATATTATTTTTTTTTAATTAAGAAAACATTTTGGTACGTTGATGTATCCGTTACACGAAAAAAACAGTGTAACCCACCAGGAAAGAAAAGTTTCGGGTTAATTTTAGAAATTTTAGTATTACAAACGTTGGCATCACGGCCGATGTCCATAAAAATAAGTAATATTTTTCGACAAACATTCAAAGAAAAATTTATTAAGACATAAACATAAGTTTTTTCACTTGTTAAAGAAACAATTTGTAGTTTGAAGGAAAAACTTGGAAGTTCAAAATTGAAGAAATGTCTTTAGTGACATACGAGTTCATGATTGATCGCATTTTTGGTAAAATCTTAACAATTTAAAAGTTAAATTCTGAACTATTTTGTGGAAGGTACAATTTAGTTAATCATTATGCTTCATTTGAGTTCATTTTTTCCTTCCGGTTTTAGTTAACTTTAACTAACGTAAACAAGAAAATTATTAGTGTAAAGGAAACTTTCTCCAAACATAATAATATCCATGAACTAAAATAAAGTTAAATTGGCTTCTAGTGAAAGTAGAGAGTTCATTTTTTTTGGATGTATAATCTGGATTTTTAAAGCTTCCATTGTGACATGTTTGTACGTCAAATGTCGATAGGAAGTCTCACCAAGTCTTAAATTTTAAATTTTGAGTTGAGTAGCCACTAAGCTTAAAGCAACATAGGGTCGCTAAAACTTTGGATTTATTTTAAAGAAGGCCAACAATCTTTGTTCGATATCAAATAACGAAAATCCTTGGCGAAGGTCAACAATCTTTGGAATCCAAGTGAACCTTGTTATCTCGAAGGTGTACTATGGCGCCCCCCTTATTTGTAACATAAATAACTATAAGACTAATAATACACATACATCCATACATATTCTTTCCTTCTTCACTGATTTGTCTACAAGTTAAATTTAATTTTGTTCATTTACAACCGTACCTAATTTACAACCAGATTCGATGGGAAGAACATAATATTCAGGTAAACAACGACAAAACAGTCAATTTATGCGCAACACATAATGTTACAACAGCCAACAACAAATAAGTTGTAACATTTAGTTATCACGAAGGAAACGATGACGCGGAATGCAATTATTGTTGATTGCAAATATTGGTTGTTACAACAAAGCAAAAATAACTAGTACCACAAAATATTGTAACTGTTTAATATGCAGTTGTTTTTTTGTTTTGTTCTTATGTCAATAGAATAATGCATAAGGCACGAAAAAATTGGTCCCACCACCCTGAAAATATCCATGGAAAACTTTTGAAATTTAGACATCGCTTTGACCGATGAATAGTAATTCTTACGGAATATAATTGCTTCTACTGCAACATCACATAAAAAATTTTAAGATTCTGAGCGGAGTAGACCTCCCACTTCCCGGCCTAATACCAGGATGACAAATTTTTTTGAGATAACAAAAGGTGCAAGTGATAAACCCATCGGAAACATTCAGTTATTTGCCACCACTACAATTATGGTGATTTTATCACCATACCCCCGATTTCAAATTCGATTCCAAACCAGTGTTGCCATGATTCCTATACAAACCATCATACAATCAAAACAAATTTACTTGGATCCCAAAGATTTTTGAACACGCTTACCCTTAAAAGTCTTTATCGGTATTGGGATTCGAGCGCAAAGCACCTGCGGCTCCGTCTCTTAACATACAAGACAGAGATTATTTCTTAAGCAAACTAACAGAAGCTTAGGAACAGATCTCATTCTACTCCAAATGTTTCATTCTCTTTAGCGTTTCAATCTATCAAAGGTCAACTTCACCGTAACAACCAACAGAAACTAAATCCTCAAAATACAAGTCCTTGAGCCTCTAGTTGAACGGAATGGTATCCGCCAAATCATAAAAGTTTCAACATCCTTCTCAGTGTAATTAACGAGGAAGCAAAATCTTCTTTAAATCAAAAAATGTGTTCCTTTTTACTTTAAAGAGAAAATGGTAATCGCTTTTCAAGAGACGACTAGAGGACTCGTTAACGAGAAGGGACAGAAACTCGCAATTTACAACAAAAATTCCCTTTGAGTCCTAAAAGGTTTAATGAAAAAAAAATTTGAAAGCAAAGATTCAATAGAACTTTATTTAATCAGGTTAAAATCTTCATTATTTTTTAAAAAGAAATTTATGCCTTCCAAATATTTTGTAAATCTCTCGCAATCCTACGGACTTGGTAGTTCCGCGTATCTTTAATTACGTCAAGTAAATATTTATTTAAGTGTATATACGGGCTTAAGCTCGACCGGGCCGAATCTTGAAATACCCACCACCCAATGGAATCAAATAATATATGCTAAATTCGTCTCATCCTCTTGAAGAACTCTTCCGTTGGGTTACTTGCAAAATATACAACATAATGCTTTGACAGATTCTTGCTGCAGCAAACAGTAATAATCACCCAACAAATGGAAAACGGAAGACTTACCAGACACATACGGGCTATAACCCCAAAACATGGACTAAGTCCACCACCATATTACATTTACACTACGAGGGAGCAGTCTCGGAACATTCTTCTGCCCCTAGCACAAAAAAGCGGCGGTACTAAACAGAAAAATTAAAGTGAGTTTTGAAGGAAACTTACCATCTCTGTTAATGAAATGCTGCTTAAACATTTGTTATTCGATTTTGGAAACTATTCATAATAGAAACAGGTTGTTCAAAAAAAAGCCACCATAACCGCAGTCTTTTTTTTTACAATGCGGAAAAAGTTAACTAATGCGTGGCTGCTTCTCACCAACTCATCTCTAACACTCAAACCAAAAGGTTTTATCGGCAGCAGAAATTCATAATGATATGGTGCAAGATGTGTTAAGTATGAAGTGCATCCGCTCACCTATGCAACAGTGAAATTGGGTTGCTTTACCAAGCTTTTGAAGATCGAACCCCCACGTCAACGTGCGACGTGCCAAAACGCCAAAACAATACGACATTGGCTAGCCAAAGGCAATGAATATGCGTTTGAAATGAATCGACGAATACAAAAAATGCTGAAATTCCTGCTAATATCATGGGCATCTCAAATGATCGAGTCCATTATTAATTTTGGGGCATGAAGAACAACAGATGAAGCTTTCGTCTGCAAGATGGTGCCAGCATTTGTGTAACAGTCGCATCATAAAACGCATAAGAATGAACATTTCTCAGCTTGTTTGGATCGTTTTATAAAGCAAAAACAAATGGATTTTAGCGTTTGGGTTTATAACATGTTGAGAAGACGATGGATGCCACCCACTAATACTGCCCAGAGACAAAAGAAAATCAAACAATGGACTGGAAGCTGGAGAAATGCCCCAAAGAAGCAAAAGAATTCAATCGCTGGTAAGGTTATGGCAACTTTTTTTTGGGACTTTCTAAAAGGTATTTTATACTATTTGACAGACCTTTTGGATCAATTCAAATGTACAAATTCGAGAAAAAATGTCCCTGGCTTACAAACAAAAAAAAACATAATTTTTCATCAAGACAACGCACCAGCGCAACAAGAGGTTTTAACAACTGGCTAGAAAATCAAGGAATTAAAGTATGAGTTACTTGACCGAACCATCTTTAATCTCCTGATTTACCCAGTGATTTTACTTGTTCAGCAAATCGTAAAAAAAAATCCTTGCTGCCAAGCGTACTAGTCATGGAAGATGCAATTACAGCATCGTGAAAACAACTTTATGGAAGACCTTGGAGGAAGAACTGATTTTAATCAAGGGATTAAAATTGCTAGAGGAAAGTCGTTGGACTAAGAGATATTGATCTAAGAATTATAATAAAAATTATTATTTGAAAGAAACTAACTATCTCTTCATTCATAGAGCTAGAGAAGTTTCCGGGACCGCCCTCGTTCAATTACGGCACTATCAAAATACTTCTAAATTTTGCAATCGCTTTGTTTGAAGAGTGATGGCTTTTGTTTGCAAGTTCTTTAAGGTGGTTTTCCCTCATGTAAGAAAGGTTTTTCTTACATCTGGTGAAATACCAATCCTTATGACGTGTCTAGTTCCGCCTTCGGCAATTGGAAGTTAAGCATAGGATTCACCCCGATTCAGGAAAGACACTGTTCTGGTTCCAATCGATGACTTATAAGGGCCGATATTCAGTGTGCTAACGTGATTTTGTTCGAAGTTGTTGGAGACATGTAGATGATGCACAGCAAGCTGGTTTACCAATATGTTGAGCTATCCTTAGTGATTGCTAGTGTTGGGTTTTCGCTCTAAGCGAATTACTTCTTTGCCTTGCTGCTGGCCTACTGGTCAGATAGGTTCAGTATCATCACAACAGGGAAGTTTGTGTTCTTCGCTTCTTGGACATTTGCAGAAAGGCGTTTTGATAGTAGGACTACATGGCTGCTGGCCGAGGAAACTTAAGAGGATTCTTATGTATGGGTTTTGGCACGGCGCCCCCCCAGCTGCAGTGCCGGTGTCGTGTCATCGTATCTCGTCGGATCGCAGGCAGAATTGTTGTGTTGGCGGTTTGGTGTCTTCGAGCTGAGCAATTCGGCTTAGGTGAAATGGAGTAGCTCAATGGGCTGTTCTCGGATGTCTTGAAATGATTGCTTGTTGGGGTAATTGCTGCCTTGGTGTAGACCATGTATTGCAATATGCGATAGATTATACGGATTCTTCTGTTTAAGGGTGGCTTTTCAGTTGTCGAAGTTCTGCAGGCGAAGATTGATCAATTGCCTGCTTGCACATGCATGGTTGGTTGTCTAACCAACGGACCTTATCTGTTAATACCATGTCAAGACCAAAGGCCGGTGTTGTTGCCTCTAGGCCGGTGGCTGCTGACTACAGGGTATAGTGGTGAGAGTATCGCTTTTGTGTCGAGTGTCAGATGTTTGGAGTTTTGTTGAAGCTTAGTTTTCGTGAGCAGTTGGGTCGTTCGCGTTCACTATCACAGCATCACCCTCCGTCGGCCTCTATAATTGGCATTAAGATGTTGCCGCGGATGTACGCGTATTAAATTGGTTCATGCGGATGTACGGATAAAATTGGTCATGGGAATCTTGTATGCGAATGGAGGTTTAGCAGCTTGTGCTGGTTATAAACTTAAATAGGGTCCCAGGCTGCGTTCAATAAGCGGTAAGGTTTATTTTGGGGTCAATCGATTTCTATTATCCAAATTGTGGACCTAATAGCACACTATAACGACACAGTTGTTAATGAATCAGAATATCTTCAGGTTTATGCATTTCAGGCAAATCGGAAAAATATCGAATCTTGACCTCAATGGCACCAAAATCGGGAAGGTCGCGTTTGTGGGCTATATCAATATATTGGATATAGCCCAGTCTTCCATCTTCGTCTTTAGAATATTTCCCCTTATCAAGAATTTTATGTATAATACTTTACAAGTCGGAAAATCGATATTTCGATGTATTTATAAAGTAATGACCAACTATGAGCTCCCATACAGCGTGCCATTGTGTGGTCCGATCGGAACCAAAATTGACCAAAAAAGATGTTCTAATTTTTAAATTGGTCCGATGGTTGAACCAATACGAATTAAGCCATTTTGGTCGATTTTCATAAATTGTGTAAAAATGTATAATTTTTGAAAGTATTAAAATTTTTATCACATATTCAATCGTACATATGCACTGAAGAAAAATATTGGCGTGAGGCGAGACTCTTTCCGATTAGTAAAGTTTTTCCTAGTCGGACATATTTTTATAGAGGTGATACGTGAGTAGTAATTTACTCAACATCCCCTCACGATGAAAATCATACTCTCGCACAACACGACGCGACGAGTATTTTTGTAGGACACGCTCTCCGCACCTCAACGAAAAGAAATTTGTACTCACGCACAGGAAAACGTCGTGAACTCAACAAGAAAAACTGACCGGTACTCAGGAAAATACGCGATAGAAAATATCGTGACTCACGAATAATTTTATTGATTAATTTACTCTTACGAAGTTCTGAAAACATGAGCATTAATGTTGGTAGAGCAGGAGATATTTCGTGAGTGTAATTCGTTCTCAACGCACACTCACCGAAGTATTATTTTTTGTGATCAAAACTCACGCACGGACATTTTGATTTGTTAATCACACTCCCTGCTGTTTTCATGAGCGTGGAGTCAACGACCAATATTCGTGTTCCGTGTATCGAGTCTGAATTGTGGAAATTTATATAGTCGTTCAGACGTTTTTAATGGACTTTGATAGCACATGAAGAACAGCTGGAATAATTAATAAAATTTGTGTCCTAGAATCAAGTACGCAAAACTCAAATTTACAAGTAAATTGTAACGTAAATGTGTCCTTACTTCAATTCCGCGCTTCTTTGGCACAGAATCTATACCAAAATCATCAGTGTAAAGACAAAATCTTTGGAACCAACCGTCAATGCTTTTTTTTCAGTGTGGGATTGGATAACATTTCAATCACAGAAAATCGTATGAAAATTTCGTGTTTTAGGTCTTGGGCCAGGTTGTATATCTTTTTGGACAATTTTAACATCCGCTATACTCCCAATGTTCGCAAAAAAGTAGAATAATAGGATTGAGCTATATAAGAATATGGACCGCATGAAGTTAGGGTGCCAAGCAACACTACAGCAAATTTTATGACAATTCGGAAATTATATTGTATTCTCCTCAAGAAGTTAAATCGGGCAGATTATTTCTCAATGGGCAAATGTCGTGACTGTTGTTTCTCTTAACTAGCCTCTAAATCAAAAGTTTAAATTCAAACTTTTTTGTAATATTGAGTTTTTCGACTTTTGATGTCAACAAAATTGAATTTTAAAAGTCGAACGACCGCCTTGCATGCACAAGGTCGTGGGTTCGATCCTGCTAACGACCGAATCACGCAAAAAAAGTTTTCAAGTTATCCCACCTCAGTAATGCTGGTGACATTTCTGAGGGTTTTTAAAAGCTTTCTCTAAGTGGTTTTCACTGAATGTGAAAGCGCCGTTCGGAATCGGCTATAAAAAGGAGGTCGCCTTGTCAATGAGCTTAACAGGAATCGGCAGCACTCAGTGATAAGAGAAGAAGTTCAGCACACCACCTATGGTTCCAATTGGACTGAAATAGTCAAGTTGAGGCCTGATACATCGGGCTGCACATCCTAACGGCTAAACCTAACGCTGCTCCAACAACATTTCTTTGTGGTGTATTTTGGGAAAGTGAATATATATATATTTTTTTTTGTTTCTTCAACCACATAAAGGGTGAATTCTTTTGGAGGTTAGGAATTTCATGCATTAAGTTTTGACAGATCCACGTGGAATTTCAGACATGGTGTCAAAGAGAAGAATGCCTCGTATGCTTTGAAACATTTCATCATGATAGACGTACTAACGAGGCCACAACGTCGATTTTCAGTGAATGGGCCCTAGAAAAGTTGGCAGAAAAATCCGCTTTTTATCGCAATTTGTTCAGCGATGAGGCTCATTTCTTAGGTTGAATGGCTACGTAAAATAGCAAAATTGCGCATTTGGAGAGAAGAGCAACCAGAAACCGTTCAAGAACTGCCATGCATCCCGAAAGAATTGCACTGTTTGGGTGGTTTGTACGCCTGGTGGAATCATTGAACGCGTATTTTTTCAAGATGCTAGTTTGGACGCAACGTTAATCGGTGATGGCGATCCGCTTATCAGTTGATGCTAACAAACCTTTTTGTTGCCAAAAATGGAAAAAACTGAACTTGTTACAATGTGGTTTGCAACAAGATGGCGCTTACATTGGCCACACAGCTCGCGATTCTATAGACATTTTGAGGGAAACACTTCGGAGAACAATTCATCTCAAGTGGACCGCGTAAGTTGGCCAACCAAGATCATCGATTTTGACGGGCCTTTAGACTATTTTTTGTGGGGCTCGACGTCAAGTCTAAAGTCTACAGAAATAAGCCAGCAACTTATTTCATTTGGAAGACAGACAGTTGTCCGAAGTAAATTCGGGCTGATTCGCGGGCCGAAATGCTCGAAATAAGTTGCCACAAAATTGACTTTCCGAATGGACACTAAGAAACGCAGCCGCGTCAACATTTAAATTGAAAATTATCTCCAAAAAGTAAAGGTCATGGACCAATCTAAACGTTTCAAAATATAAGAACCGCATGAGATTTTGCAACTTTTATTGCCGTTTTTTTTAAAAAAAAAAGTTATCAAGCTCTTAACAAATCACCCTTTACATAGGTCTGCTTGGTAAAAAATCAGAACACGACAAATATCCAAATCCTGAGAAAAATCCAAATCATGAAAGGTCGAAAGTCAAATTTTTATTTATATTACAATGCCTACTAAAAACTAAATTACTCGTTCTGAAATTTTAAATTAAATTTAAATTTAAAATTTTTTTTGACAGAAAGTTTGATCATACAAATTCAAAAGTCCATCATCTGATATTAGCCTTTTGGGATTCTTTTGTAGCATTCCATAGTATCATGATGCTATTGTTCAAATTCAAGGCCATCATCGTTCTTCATACATACTTATACGTCTATGTAGAGTTCAAGGCCGTTTTCTTCATCATCGTCATCATAATGCTACGCTGAAGTGGAGTAGTCTGCTCTCCTTCTACGTTTTGATCTAATTTAATTTCTCTCCCTATCTCTAGCTTTCCTTTTTAATACATTCTCTGTATCTATGTTATATGATGTTTTACGCAAACAGCAATTGGGCGTCAATGGTAGACACATTCGTACATATACTATAAATGATATACAAGCGCTTTGGCTGCATTTTCCATCTTAGGCCCTGGAATTGTACATTACCATTAGAGTACAATAACCTTTATTTATAAAATAGTTTCACTGAAAATTCCGACGTTGTGGGTATGTACTTTATAATGAAATGTCAAAGCATACTGGAGCATCTTTCTCTTTGACACCATGTCTGAAATCCACGTGATCTGTCAAATACTAATGCATGAAATCCTAACCTCAAAAGAATCACCCTTGTATATATCCAATATTAAACTATACAAATAATGAAT